>RCUC01142507.1:0-42573 GCA_003697995.1 Taxidea taxus jeffersonii
TTCCTTCCATCCATCCATCCATCCATCCATCCATCATCTTTCTACTCATCTGTCACTCACCCACC
The DNA here is from genome assembly GCA_003697995.1 of Taxidea taxus jeffersonii. Lineage (NCBI taxonomy): Eukaryota > Metazoa > Chordata > Mammalia > Carnivora > Mustelidae > Taxidea > Taxidea taxus. Next base: position 66 of record RCUC01142507.1, read on the forward strand.
CACCCATCCATCTTCCCATTCATTCATCCATTCATCCAACACTCTGTCAAGTTTATAATATTTCAAAAATTACAAAATTACAAAATTTCACATTTGCAACGATATTTGGCAGTTTACTTGAAGTTCTTTTGACAACAGGTCAGTCATATACTGATAAGTACTGCTAGTGTTATTCCTAGTGGACATATATTCTCTTGGACTTTTCTCCTGCATTAGCAGTGTATTGTTTTTATTTATGCAACAGGAGCTCAAAAGACAGTCTATTAATAGGAAGATCTTTATAAGTAGAAATAACATTACACACACACACATACTCAATATTTAATATTTTTCCAAGGATGAGGGACTATTTACCCATTACACAAGGGAAAACCAGAGAAGAAATGGGCGAGTCATTTACATAAGGTCACAAGATAAATGAGTAAGGAAATGGGTGTAGAATCCAAATTTAAATTTAATTTAAATTTTAGAATATTTTCCGTGACACCACACTGACAGCGTTTCTCACTTTACTTAAAACAAATTGAATTGTATCTGACAGCAAACACCTGAAAGTATGGGGCTTTCCTCAATGGACTTAGAATTATAACATGGTCCTAGTTTTTAATTCATGAGATTAATTTTGTTGACTGTAACTGACGGCTACTAATACAGACCAGCTGGAGAATGTGACTAGTTTGGTGTAGTGGATATCCTCGGAGTCAGTAAAGAATTGCAGTACGCAGTGTGTGTGGCTAAGCTGATTTGGAGCAGGAAGAATAAATGTCGTGTGAGGTTGAAACATGACCGCGCTGGCTGGTCTGGTGGTTCCATCATATGCCATGCTCACCCGGGAACCACTGGGGGCAGGTGCTGTGCTGGGCCCGCTGGGGACCCCAGGAATGTGTGTCTGGCTTTTCCATTTGTTCTGATAATTGGCTCAGGACCTGTCACTTGTCTTTCTTGAAAAGAGGCAATAAATGTTCGGCAGATCCGGGTTTCAGGACCCATGACTGTGTGGGTCCCACGTGATCATTCTCTCTTTACAGCTGCAGAATTAGAGATATTATGGGACGCCCCCACAGTGGGACAGCGAGGAAGCGGGGGGAGCTGGAGTTAGACCCGAGCCTGTCCCGCAGCAAGGTCCCTGCTCCTGCTGGGCTCCTGCAGCAGGCTGAGGTGGGACAGTGAGCACGACCTTGAGCCTTCTCCCCTTGCTCCCCTAACTGTCGCAACAGCCCTCTGAGGCTGAAGTCACTGATCCCTAGGTCAGGCTCGTCCTGCTACTCTGGAGCAGACCTGGTTGGTTCACTGGTGAAGAATGGGAGCCTTCCGGGACCTTAGAACCCAGAGACCCTCTGGCCTATGGGTAGAGCAGCCAAGAGCTCGGCAAGGTGATGGGCTCCGACTGACAGACCCAAGTGCTTCCTGGTGGAGGACGTCAGGCTGATTCCCTCTGAGGGCGCCTGGTGGAGGGGAGAAACCCCCTCGCTCCCTGTGCACCCTCTACCCGGACCGCACTGCCTCACCGCCGCCACTAGATGGCGCAGCAGACCAGGGCGGGAGGTCCCTTTGTTTTCCCCGCAGTCACAGCCCTGTCTCCCCTGTTTGTTCTTTCTTGCTCTATTCGAGACTTTCGCCTGCAAAGGACAGGGAGTCTGGAATCGTTCTGCAGGGCTTTGGGGTCCTAGGACGTGAGCCTGCTGGGGTGCGGCCCGGGAGTCCTGGAAACAGCTCGGGAAATGACGCCCGTCTTCCAGGGTGTGAGAGCCGTGAACTAATTTCATGAGCTGACTTGTGTCCGTGGGGGCGAGCCCCGAGAGGACCCTGCGCTCCCACCCGGACTGCCCGAGGGAGGAAGCCGCCTCCCCCCCAATCCGTGCCTGGGAGGGAAAGGGCAGCCACACCAGGAGACAGCCTCTACCTGCAGCAGAAACCCCTGGGAATGAGCCAGCAGTCCGTCTGGGTTCCCTACGTGGGGACTCCCGGGGGGACCGCGATGCCGCTCGCAGCAGGTTCTCGGGGCTCCAGCAAAGCGTGAGATCTGGCCGGCTGGAGGACGGAGTTTGCGCCACAGAGGAGAAGCATTTCTGGACTGAGCACGGCTTGAGCCTCTTGCTGGGTCTACATACGCAGGAGGTTGTGGTTAGACGGGGCCGGGGCGTGTCTGGTGTGCAGGGGAACCAGGGCGGCCCCAGGCTGGCCCCACGACTCAGGACACTGAGTCTCGGCTGGGTGGGGAAGGCATTTCCCAACACCGGGGACTGGAGGTTCTCATTTTCCCAGACACCAAAGTGGACACCTAAGTGATCCTGATGGAAGGAAATCGATGGTAAGGTCTTAGCTGGGAGTTCCTGAGAATTTCCACCGTGCAAGGTGGCACTGTATTGTGGGAGTCAGGGTGGCGTCACAGTTACGGGCACTGCCTCTCCCACATGGGGCCCGGCACCTAGTGTCTCTGAGCCTCAGTTTCTTCACCTGTGAAGTGGGGTTGGTCCTGACATTGGTCAGGCAGCTTTGGGCTACAGAGTAGTAGAAGCATCAACTCCAACAGGCTTTAATGATAAAGACAGTTCATGACCGCTTGTGAATTAAAAGTCCAGGGTAGGGCTTCAGGTAAGGCTTGCTCTAGCAGCTCTCAAGGTTTGGTCCATCTTTTTGGCTCTCCTTCCATGGTCTCAGCTTCAATCAATAATTCCCTCTTAGTCCCCCAATAACTATGGGAAGTAATCAGGACTAGGAGCTCCTTCACTCCTATGTGACTAAAGAAAGACAGTGTCTCCCAACCATTGATTGAAGGAATCATGTCTTGGTTGAAACATCCTGGGGGGCACAGCAAGGAGGATGGCATCCTGCAGGTCCATTTCAGCCTTCCAGAGGTCCCCAGAAACCACTGCGCACGGGAGAGAGACGGGCTCCCCGTTCTGGTCTGTCTGCACTGCCAGGCAAAGGGTGGAAGACTCGAGGTGATTCTGAACCAAGTTCTAAAGCTGTTGGCCTCTTCACCCCACTGTGGGGCTGGCCCGTCTCCAGGCTCTGTGGACTCCCATCTCCCAGGGGGTTTCTGGGCATGAGGGGAGAATGACATGGTCTAGTCAAGGGCTTTGTCAAGACTGCTCTTAGTGGGCAGATCATGCCTTCTTATGGGATTGTTCACATGGGAAGGGCTCCCATCTCCTCTTGGACACCCTCCTGGGGTGAAGGCAGCCTGACAGAGCTCGAGGGGCTCTGGGCGATGCTGAACCCTTCAGAACGTTCACTGAGAGGCCGTAGTGGGGAGCCCTGGTCAGGGAGGTGGGTGGCCCAAGGAGGAAGGCAGCCATGGAGCTCTGATGGCCGGTGAAGGGAGCCTGTCGCTGCGGTCACCATGCAGGAAGCTGCATCACCGTGGCCCCATGTGACCTCCCACCCCCAAGGACTGGCCCTTGAGAGGGTCTTCCTCGGAGCCGTCAGCTCTTTGCCCACAACAGGCTTCCCTTGTGCTCCTCCCCTGATGTGACCAGGGCCACAGTGACCTGCTGTCCCCCAGTATGGTCCCCCCGCCCGCAGCCCATGCTGAGACTAACATAAGCCAGCCTCTCTGGGGACCTGGCTGCTCAGGACAGGAAAGCAGACCCACCAGCACCCTCTCTCCTGCCCAGCAAGGCTGGTGGGTTTCTTCACTGGCTCAAGGGCAGACAGGACCCAGGCCCTGCCGGACCCTACTCAGCAGCCTGTCTGCTCACGGGGGGCTGTTGACCCATAAGCTGGTCCTTCGGTGCCCTCCTCGGGGCAGCAGGACCTCGACTCTCTCTGGGTCGCCCTGGGGGCTGAGACTTCTACACCCTGTAAGGGGAGATGGGTGGGGAGTACGGGAAAACCGTGGGACAGACAGCAGGACCAAGGCTGGGAGGAGTCTCCCATCCCCCAGGTGTCCAGATACCTCAATGCTCGGGGGAGAGGCGGGCAGGGCATGGCCAGCGGCTGGCCCCAGGCTTCCGGTCCCGCCTGGGCACGTTGTTTCCAGGGGCTCGGCTATGGCTGGTAGCTTTGGAAGTATCTTGTGAAAACCGTGTTAGAATACTTAGAAAATCCAGAAAAGACCCTATAGTCTCCTTCCCGTGGCTCTTCCCTCCCAGGAGGTTTTCTGGCCTCTGATGAACAGACGAGGCAGACACAAGAGGCTGCGTGTCTGAAGGCTGGACACACTGAGGCCGAGCCTGAGAGGGTCAGGGACCTTGGCTGCTCTCTAGGGGCTGGGACAAGGTCAGGCCTGAGTGACAAGGGCCTGGAGGAAAGTCCCAGGGCACCCGTGCGCCCTTCTGTGGTGAAGTTGGCTCACAGGCGCGGCGGAGACTGCCCTTGAACCTCAGTGCCCAGCAGGGAGCTCGGGTGGACGGCAGGCCCTAGCGTGGGAGGAAGACTTTAGAGGGCTGGAGTCTGGGGAGGCACAAAGGCTGCCGCTGGGCCGGAGCCCCTTTCTTTCATGACGGTTTTCACAAGCTGCAGCTTGTCCTCCCTCCTACGATAGGCTGGGCGCCGTCGCCGCCAGCCCCTTGGCTTAGCCAGACCTTCCCTGCCCGTAGCTCAGATCCCACGACAGGTGTCTCCGTGGAGGAGCGACAGGGAGGCTGTCTCTTCCTCCCGGCACCGAGCTCCTATCCCGTCTGCAGGGCTGAAGCCATGAGCGGCCTTGGGTGTCTCTGTGATTCTGGAGGACTTGGACACCGTGCGTGGGGTCCCACGAGTGCCCCCCAAGCCCTGTTCTCGATGTCACATCGTCTGGCACTCAGGCGACACTGCCCCGTTCTTGGCCACGAGGGCCGGACTTCCCATAGGAGCCACACAGGTGGTCTCTGCCCTGGAGCCTCACCCCTGCCCTGGCCCTAACCCTCCTCTGCACCCAGTCCACAGCCCCTCACGCCTGGGGTCTCGGGATTTACGTTCCCTTCACCCCATGGGCCCGATCTGGAGATGCTGAAAGGACAGGCAGAGGCTGCTGCTGGATACCCCAGGCCAGGGCAGGAGGATGAAGGCTGGGAGCCCCAGCAGAAAGGGGACCCTGACACCCCAGTGTCACCCCCATTCTGTCCCCAGGCAACAAGTCCATCACGGGGAGTTTTCCAGACTTCAAGACCAACACCCTTGAATCTAGAAGGGCTCAGGGGCCTCCAGCTGGTCTGGGACGCTGCTGAGAGCTGGGGTTTTGGGGGAACCTCTGTGACAGGAAAAAGCCCTGGTCTCTGACCCCTCCGTCTCTGCGTGGCTGCTTTGGTAAAGATGCCACCTGCTTGTCCATGTCCCAGACCCCGATGGCCCTTGCCCGCCTCCCTGCACCTGCTCTCAGGTGGGGCACAGTGGCCTGGAGGCAGAAGGTCTCCCCTACAGCCTGAGCCACGTGCTCCAAAAACGGGGAGTCGGGGGCCGGGGGTTAAGGGCCCACTCCCCCAGCCCAGCTGTGCCCGAGAAAAGAGGCATTTTTCTGCTTTGCTGATCTGTCTGAAGGACACAACGCCCTAAGATGGCTCCCTCCCAGTCAGTAAAGGACAAAGGCAAACAGAAACAGCGCTGGTCTTGCTGGCCTGGGGCCACGCTGCGGTCGGGAACTCGGCGCTTTCTGCAGCTGCATCTGTTGGGGGACAATGTACAGCAGCCCTTGTCCTGGGGAAGCGGGTTCACTTCCAGCCATGGCTGCTTGGGGAGAGAGAACCCAGTCCCCCCGCCCCCGCCCCCCGAGAAGCTGGCTTTGCGAGGACTCAGCTGGCCTCTGCTGTGGCGGCCACGGCTGAAGGAGGCTGCGCGGTGGCACCGGCTTAAGCCCTTCGAGTTCATTATCCTAGTGAATCCTCATCCAGACCTGATAAGATCAACACTGCTGCCCTGCTCCCTCTTGAGTGAAGCTGGGTGACTGCCCAGGGCCCCCCATGGCCGGTCCCCCCCCAAGAAGGGGGCGGGGAAAACCATGGCAGGTGCACTCCCTACTCTCCCGTGGCAGCCCCAACAAATTTCCACAAACTCTGTGGTTTAAAGCAACACGAATGTATCATCTTAGGCTTCTGGAGGCTGGAAGTCTGATACAAGGCTCCCTGGGCTGAATCGAGGTGTCTGCAGGGCGGGATCCTCCGGGAGGCTCTGGGGGGGCTGGGAAGACGTCCAGCTTCCTGAGGTCACCCCGCTTCCTGGCTCGTGGACTTTCCTCCACCTCAAAGCACATCGGCGGGGCCATCTCTGTGCCCCCTCCCTCTGAGCTGCTCTCCTGCCTTCCTCTGCCCCACTGAAGGATCCTTTGGGGGCCCCGATAATCCAGAATAATCTCCCTATTTTGAGGCCTCCTGATCAACAGCTTCGGTTCCGTGTGTTACCTCAATCCCTTGGCCGTGTAAGATAGCATCCTCGCTCTGGGGTCCAGGGTGGGGACCTGGAAATGCGCTCGGCGGGAGGCGGGGCGCACATTCATGTCTGCGCCCTCCCTGGCCCCCCTTTCCCACGTACCTTGGACTGGTGTCCCTGCCCCCGATCTCCACCTCTCCCTGCAGGGTGCCCGGCGTGGGCTCTGGGAGCCGGTTATTCCTAAGTCCTATCCACGTCCGAGTGATATAGAATAAAGGTAACAAGTGCTCCAAGCTCATCACTTGGTAATTACTTTACTACAACTTCCTGTCACCTGTGTTCAGTGGTTATTGGTGTCCGTTGGGCCCAAATGGCAGAAATCCTGACGCTTTCCCTGCCGCGTCCTGTCTCAGCTCTGCGCTCAGCGATGACCTGGATGGGACACCACGGGACGGTGAGCCGCACGGACACGAGAACACGCTGCCCCTCAGGGCCGGGCTGACACCTGTGCAGACTATTTAGAATTAGGAAAGCGGTGGGGAAGTTATCAATAATGCAGGCGAACTTGTTTGCAAAGGCCACGTGGGGAAAAGCACAACACACCGTCAAGTCCTTGCTGGACCGCGACCGTAAATTGGCGACCAGCACGAGAATTTGGCAAAACGATGGAAAGTGAGCAGGGCAGATTCGCAGGCTCGCTGGCATTTACAGTAAAAGGACCACGTGTTTTGTTATTATTTGCACGTCGCACGTCACACTCCCCTTACACCAGCAGAACGGAGAGGTCTCGGACCCACGCACACACGCACACGTTGCAGACGGCCGCTTGTGAAACCCTCGCCAGCGCACGGCGGCCCCTCCCCCGGCCTCCCCTCCCAGCACCTGGGCGCTGCGGGCTCACCCTCTGAACCACTCACACTTTCCAGAAGTTTCCCTGCTGGTATGCATGCGTTTGCTCAGTTAGGTGTGACCCACCGCGCCCATCCATTGCCCAGCTGCTAACCCAGGGACCGTGTCCCCCAGGAGGCTGCCCTGGCCCCAGGGGGCTGAGTGTCCTCATCGCTAGGCACAGAGCCTATCACAGGCCCCACTTGGCAGGTGCTCAAGAGACGTCACTCCATAGAATGGCAGAACCTTCCCATAAGGGGCTGGAGAAATTCCTGACCAAGGGGGTCTTCCTGTTTCTCCTAGGCAGAAGGAAAAGGGGAAGGAAGACCAGGTGCTGATGCAGAGAGAGCTCCGAAGCCAGCCCCCCTCCTCGGCTCCCTCCCAGCAGATGGGTCTTCAGGGTTCAGAGTGGGGAGGGGGCCGGTGTCTGGAGGAAGGACCCTCCCCCCACCTCCTTCAAAGCCTCTGGTCCTGACAAAGGGTTTCCCTATGCAGGTCCGCAGGGGAGCCCAGGATTTAGGGCGGATTAGCTGCCTCCCCAGGGGGATCCTGGGGTCTGAGATCCTGCCCAGGTGTGCTCAGAGGATAAGCAGGAATGAGTGTGAGGCAGCTCCTAGGGAAGCAGCTCCCAGGGGAGGCCCTGGGCACAGTGAGCCCAGGTGTGGAGGTTGTCCACATGCCCCCCAACCCGTCCCACCCCCCTCACTGGGGCTCAGGGGCAAAAGGTGGGCGGCGCTCCTGGGAGACAATGCAGCCTCCCCGATGTCAGATGTCACGCTGCCGCACAGCTCCCCATGGCTGGGGCAGCGGGGTGGGGTGGAGGGGAGACCTGATGGGATCCAGAAGAGAGGCCAAGTCATGGAGTCACCAGCGATGTCAGTGCTGGTGGCACCAGCTCTGCTAGATGCTGGGCTAGGCTCTTCCCACACACACAAGCCCATGGGGGTGGCTCTCAGGACCACCCCATGTTACAGAGAGGAGACCGAGGCCTGCATCTGGTGAACCTCAGCTCCGGGACAGCCTCTTGGATCCAAGCCCTGACACCACCTCACAATACTTCCTGACTGGCCTTCAGACACGCGGTGCCCGGCCGGGGGCTCCAGACCTCCCCCGGGGCACCTGCCCGGGCCTCTGTCCTCCCCTGTCCCTGCCAGACCTCAGCTGGGCTCAGCGGAAAGCACCAGGAGCCCCCAGGAAAACTCACTGGGCTCGGGCAAGGGTGAAGGACAGGTGGGGAGGCATGGCCCAGCCCCAGAAGCAGCAGCCGCCCCAGGCTGGGCAGCAGAGCGGCCCCAGCCCCAGCGCCCGCCCCCCGCTGCAGGCCTCCCTCCGAGTCTCCTGGGTGTGGCTGGGTGGCTGTGGCCACCGGGAGCCACGTTCTCCTACAAGCTGCAGAAATCCAGGACAACACGACAGGGCCAGGAAGGGGCCTTGGAACGGCTGCGAACACGGCCAGATCTTTCAGTGACCTCGCAACCAGAGAAGTGCTCTCAGTGAGAGGAGCAGTGGACTCCGGCGAGGCAACAGGCTCAGGCAAAGCCTACCTGGGCTGTTTGTTTATTCTGCCCCAGCTGGTCTCTCTCTCTCTCTCACACACACACACACACACACACACACACACACACACACACACACGCGCGCGCGCGTAGGAGCACACACAGGGACACACTGACACACGGGGCTCACACAGCACCCCCAGTGGCCACGATGGGGATGCGCTGCCCCCTGCTTGCTCGGGCCCCTTGGAGTTTAAGTACTTGCTGCTCTAATACCCTCCCCCCAACAACCTCTTCAGGAGGCCTGGTCCTTCTGCGTTCATGTCCTGGAGGAGATCCCTGCGAGGAGGGGTGGAGGTGAGGGGGTGCAGAGAGGAGGAGAGGGCTGGGGCTGCAGCGGGAGGCAGGGGCTGAGCTCGGGGAGCCGGTGCAGGTGGGCTCGGAGGCAGTGGGCGATGAGGACGCGAGGCAAAGACGGCCTCGTTTCTGAGGAGTCCGGCGGTGGAAGGCCCAGAGTGGAGGGAGAGCGGAGACATGTGGATTCAGTGGGGAGGGTGTGGTGCCACGGGGAGGAGTAAAGTGGGCGGCCTGCTTCCCGGTACAGTAGGAGGTGACGCCATGAGCTCAGAGCGAGGGGCTGGGCGGTGTGATGGGCAGTTAGCGGTGGGGCCCGAGGACTTTCTGCCATCCTAAACATGTTCTATTTCGAGATCGCTGGAGGTTCACGAGCCGTCGTGAGAAACCATTCTGAGATCTGATCTCTCTCCGTTCCCACCATCGAGCACCGTTCAGGACTCCGGTGGTCTGCCATGTGTGTGGGTACCTGGGCTCTCCCAGCCCCTCCCCTGCACTACCTCTCCCCATGGTGGCCATGGCCCTGATGTTCTTGCCCTTGGCTTCTAAAGCCATCTCTTACCTATCACGAAGACCTAGCCGCCCACCTGTGGACTCACCTGGGAGGACCCCTGATGGCCAGTCCTCGTGTTTGTGGTGGGTCTCAGGGACCAGCTTGCAGCTAGCCAACAGCCAGGTTAGGCAGGTGTTTTTGGTTGCAAGCCGCAGAATATGGCTCCGGATGGGAAGGCGGGTTAGGGGACTCACAAACTGGAGGAACAGCCAAGGAGAAAGTTAGAAAGGGCAGTCTCCAGGCAGCTCCGGGGTGGGGGGGTCCAGGTAACTGCCACTGGGTTGTCCCCCACCCCAGCATCACCCGATCAGGGTCCCGGCTGAGAAAGTTCCACTGACCAGGCTTGTGTCCAAGCCCCACCCTTGGCCAAGGGGGAGGAGCTCCTTGGCTGATGGTCCCCTAAGCCTGCACACGGTGGCCATTGGTCAAGGGCAGCCCTCCAAAGTCGGGGAGCTGCGGCCAGAGGAAGGGCAAGGGGCAGACTGATCTTTGACTGCACAGACCGCAGTTCAGCTGTGCAGAATTGTAGGTGGAACCTGAGGCCACACGTTCCAGAGACATTCACAGGACAAGCTTGGGGTGAAGAGCGGCTGGACACCCGTGTGTTTGCGAACGTCCTGGGGTGCCGCTCGTCTGATGCTGTGTAGACAAGGTCCGAGTTTGGTAACGTGTGACGCTGACAACGACCAGAACTGCAGTTCCCTGGGATCCTACTTAAAGTCAAACCGACACTAGTCTGTGGCTGATTGTGGGGAAACTGAGTCAGGACCAGCAAGAGGCTTCCCCGTGAGACTCTACCTAAACCATGGCGGTTCCTCTTCTACAACTCAGCCTGGAGACCCGGGTGTTCGTTCACTTATTTGTGCTGAGAAGCCGTTTTCCGCCCATTTCTTTCACGGTGGGAAACGGGACTCGCGCATCGACCCCACATTTAACCCAGAGACTCTCCTGCTTTAATAACACAAGCAGCGACGTAAAACAATGGGTTTGGATTTTCTCTTGACAGGGGTCGTCTCCGTGTCAGCTCTTACGGAGACAACAGCACGGTGAAAATGTCACTGGCAATCAGAGCCGATAGATTTCTAAAATGCACTTGCACGACTTCCCGTTTAAAACCCGGAGGTCCAAGGTAGCTCCCCCTCGAGGAAGATGCTCCAAGAGCTGGCGCGATGAGCACGGAAGCACCAAGTGTCCCTCTGATAAGGGGGACAGGTAGAGGCCGGGGGGCCGGGAGACTGATGTAAGGCACCTGGAGAGCAGGCGTGGCTGGGGTGGAGAAAGGGCCCTACAGTGGCCGATTTTAGAAAAGGCACCGAAAGAGCACGGCCAAGGGAGGCTGCCTAGAATGGACAGGGCAGGCGAGGCCAGTGGGCAGGCCCGGGAGCTCCCTAAGCCCGCGTTGGTTCTGGGGAGCAGAGCACACGGCGCTGGATGAGGAATTACGCAGAGGCCGTGGGCGGATGCAGCGCCTTGTTGCAAAGAGAGAGTAACCTACGGAAATCCGAGGTGGGGGAGGCCAAGCACGTGTCAGGTCCCATACGTGTGTAAACCGGACAGACCTAACAGCTGAAGCCCCAGGTCTGCGCCCTGTCTAGAAGGCACTCCGGATCCCGTGGGACGGAGGGAAGTTGAAAGCCTAAAACACAGGGAAGGCGTGGGTAGTTACTGTCTGTAGGCTCAACTCCCCCACTGCCTGCTTTTCATGTTTTTCAATGGTTGGAAAACAATCAAAAGAGAACTCCTTTGTGACCCATGAAGGTTATGTGAAATTCAAATTTCTGCATCCATAAACACAAAGCCACCGTGTTTATTTACATGTGGTCTAGGCTGGTTTCCTGCACCAATGGACAAGGCAAAGTGGATGGGTAGAGACTGTATGGCCCATAAAGTCTAAGGTATTTACTATCTGGCCCTTTACAGAAGAAGTTTACAGACCCCTGTCCTAGATGCTAAAATTAACATTTTTCTATAATTGCTTTATCACACATCTGCCCATCCCTCTATCTGGCATCAATCCGGACTACCTTCCGGTGCAGTTTTGAAGTGGTAGACACGAGTGTGCTTCACTCATTCAGTGCTCCAGCTCGTGCACCATGGAGTAGAGGTCATTGTTAGTGGGTTTTTCTAAAATTTGCCAGCAGCACAATGTATAAAACTGAGGTCTAATCCAAACCTCTATCAAGACAGAGAAAGTTCCCATGACCTTCCCGAGGCCCTGTGACCCCACTGGGATGATCACAGTTCTGACTTTGGTTCACCGTAGGTTGGTTCTGCCAGTTTGAGACTTCCAGAGAATGGACCTGCACGCGACATACTCTCACGTGTATGGGTGCGTTCACGCTGCGTAACATGTTGGGAATCACACTGTCTTGCGTCCTGGGAGTGCTGGTCTTTCTACCCAAGGGCAGTGACCTACGGTTGTTCTCCTGATGGTATCCTCCCAAGCCGACTCCAGTGTCCGGCCGGCACGGAGAAAGCTGCCCTTTCTTGCACAACCCGTCTGGTACTCCTACTTCTCTTAATCAAGTACCTACTCACGGAGGGCCAGCTCTCGGGGTGGACGTATGTTCAGTTTTATAAGACACTGCCTGACGTTTCTCCAAAGTGGCTGCCCCATTCCCTCCCGGTGTATGAGATCCCAGTTGTCCCATGTCCTGGCCAACAGTTGGTGTTGCCAGTCTTTTTGACTTTAGTCACGCTGGCAGGGCTCCCAGATGAACATTATAAGACCAAAGATTCAGTATTATGGATATTTTCTGACCCTGACACAATCAGCTATAAAGAAATAGCTTCTTAAAAATTTAACTTTGGGTCGCCTGAGTGGCTCAGTCTGTTAAGCATCTGACTCTTAATTTCGACTCAGGTCATGATCTCAGGGTGGTGAGATCCAGCCCTGCTTTGGGCTCAGAGCTCAATGTGGAGTCTGCTTGAGATTCTCTCCCCCTCTTTCTCTCCCTTCCCCTCTGCCCCTCCCCCTACTTTCATGCTCTCTCTCAAATAAATAAAATCTTTAAAAAATGTTAACTTGGGACACCTGGGTGGCTCAGTTGGTTGAGCGGCTGCCTTCGGCTCAGGTCATGATCCCAGCGTCCTGGGATCGAGTCCCACATCGGGCTCCTTGCTCAGCGGGGAACCTGCTTCTCCCTCTGCCTCTGCCTGCCACTGTCTGTCTGTGCTCGCTCTCTCTAATAAATAAATAAAATCTTTTTAAAAAATGTTAACTTTACTAGTAATTTACATAGCCAAAAACGCATCCAGGTTAAATGCATATCTAATGAATATGACATGAGGTAAGGTTTGAGGTTCATTTTTCCCCTCATCTGGGCACCCTGTTCTAGCACCACTTGCTGGAAAGACGATCTTATCCCCCACTGAATTACCTTTGTTGGGATCTTTGTGGGAAACTGACTATACGTGAGAGTATTGCCAGATGATCCATTCTGTTCCATGAACCTCTATGTCTGTCTTGACATCAGACTACAAGGTCTGGATCACAGTGGCTTTCTAGCAAATCTTAAAATCAAGTATCATAAGTAAGCTAATTTCATTCATTTTCAAGAAAATCTGGCTGTGCTCAGTCCTTTGCATTGCCTTATGAAATGTTATAATCAGCTTGTCAATTTCTACAAAAAAAGATCGCCAGGATTTGGGGGAAGAATTTCTGTTGGATCAACATGATTTCTTCCTAAAGTGTTTAGTAGAATTCTCCAATGAAGCCCTCTGGGATCAGATTTTTCTTTGAGGAACGTTTGTGTTGTTGTTTTTGCTGTTTTTAAGATTTTGCTTATTTATTTGAGAACAGGGGAAGGGGCAGAGAGAGAGGGAGAGAATCTCAAGGAGACTCCCCACAGAGCATGGAGCCCCAACACAGGGCTTGAGCTCATGACCCTGAGATCATGACCTGAGTCAAAATCAAGAGTCAGATGCTTAACAGACTGAGCCACCCAGATGTCCCCTTTAATATATGTATATGATATATATTATATGTATATATATTTATTATATTTATATATATTATTTATTTATTTATTTGACAGAGAGATAGCACAAGTAAGCAGAGCGGCAAGCAGAGGGAGAGAGAGAAGCAGGCTCCCCGCTGAGCAGGGAGCCTGAGGCGGGGCTCGATCCCAGGACCCTGAGATCATGACCTGAGCCGAAGGCAGTCACTTAACCAATTGAGCCACCCTGGTGCCCTGAGGCATATTTTTAATCTACAAATTCAATTTCTTTAATAGATACAGGGATATTCAGGTTATTATTTGTTCTTGAGTGAGCTTTGATATAATTTGCATTTTTAAGATAATTGTTCACTTTAAGTAACTTGTCAAATGTATTGGCATAGTTTGCTCATAATATTCCTTTGTTATTTTTCTAGTTTTTATAGTATCTATAGTCATGTCTTCATTAACCTTCATTTCTGTCTTTCTTCTTTTTAAATTTCTGATTTTTCTGGCCAGAGATTCCTCAAATACATCGATCTCGAGAGAACTCAATTCCACTTTCATTGAATTTTCTGTTCTTTTTCTATTTTCCATTTAATTGATTTCCACATATTATTTCCTTCCATCTTAATCTGGCTTGACTCATTGTTGTCTCTCTAGTTTCTGAACTTGCAAAATGACATTGCTGATTTGAGGCCTTGATTCTTTTCTTAGGCACCTAAGTATTTAAAGCCTCACATTTTTTTTTTTAAGATTTTATTTATTTGATAGAAAGAGACACAGTGAGAGAGGGAACACAGCAGGGGGAGTGGGAGAGAGAGAGGGAGCAGCAGGCTTCCAGCTGAGCAGGGAGTCCAATGCGGGACTCGATCCTAGGACTCTGGGATCATGACCTGAGCCAAAGGCAGATGCTTAATGACTGAGCCACCCAGGTGCCCCCTTTCTTTTTTTGCCTTACATATCCTTTTAAGCACTACTGCAGTGGCATTGCACAAATTCTGATATGTTGTGATTTCATTTTCATTCAGTTCAAAATATTTTCTAATTTCTTTTGTGATTTCTTCTTCAGCCCTTGGGTTATCTAAAACTGTGTTATTTAATTTCCAAACATTTAGGAGATGCTCCACATACTTGTCTGTTAACTGAATCCTAGTTTAATTCTTTTGTGCTCAAAGAACAGACATTACATAATTTGAACCAGTTTACTTGGTTGATGGCCTGGCACATGGTCCCCCTTGGCGAATGTCCCACCTCTACTTGGCAAGAACGTATTCTGCAGCTGTCAGGTGGAGTATCCACAATTTTAAATCAGGCAAGTGGGCTGATACAGTGTGCCTGAGTAAAGGTGATACTGTTACCAACTTTACTGAGAGAGGAACACCGAAATCTCCAAATAAAATGGCTGATTTGTCTGTTTCTCCTTTTAGGTCTGTCAGCTTTTCCTTTATGCATTCTTAAAGTTCTTTAATTTGGTTAACATTTAGGACTGTTACATCTTTTTTAAAAAAAGATTTTATCTATTTATTTGACAGACAGAGATCACAAGCAGGCAGAGAGGCAGGCAGAGAGACGGGGAAGCAGGCTCCCCGTGGAGCAGAGAGCCCAATTCGGGGCTTTGATCCCAGGACCCTGAGACCATGACTTGAGCCGAAGGCAGGGGCTTAACCCACTGAGCTATGCAGGTGCCCCAGGGCTGTTATATCTTCATGATGAACTTCTGAAATCTTCCTCTTCATCCCAGGTGATATTCCTTGTTCTGAAGTCTACTTTGTCTGATATCTACAGCACACTAGTCCAGCAACCTTCGTGCCTCATACCTACACGTCTATCTTCTCCCATTCCTTTACCTTTTAATCAAATCTGTGTCGATATATTTAGAACAGGTGTCTCATAGAAAACATATATTTAGGTCCACTTTTTGGCTCATCTCCATCATCTCTGCCTTTTGATTGGCCTGCTTGGCCCATTCATGTTTTAATCAATGGAGCATTGAGTATTTTTATTGTTGTGGTGGTAGAATATACATAAACACACATTTCAAACTGAGTACTTTCTTGTACTTCACGCGTCTCCACTTTGAGCTCTTATTAGCTCTTCTTCGTTGCTCGTCTCTCCTGCTAGGCTCTACGGGGGGCCCTGACGGGCCACAGCCCCCGGCCAATGACACTGCGCCACTCCACTGGAAGAGCCAAGCCCTTGCAACCGAAACTGTACACTTGTTTCCCCCATCCCGTCCTTTGTCCTATCGTTTTCATGCACTCTACCTTTATACTCGTTAGGAATCCCACAGTTCGTGGTGATCGTGTTTTAAAATGAGTCTTTTATTTTTATTTTTTTAAGATTTTATTTATTTATTTGACAGACAGAGATCACAAGTAGGCAGAGAGGCAGGCAGAGAGAGAGGAGGAAGCAGGCTCCCCACTGAGCAGAGAGCCCAATGCGGGGCTCGATCCCAGGACCCCGAGATCATGACCCGAGCCAAAAGCAGAGGCTTCACCCGCTGAGCTACCCAGGCGCCCCTAAAATGAGTCTTTTAAAACCACAATTTGATGGAAAAATAACTTTCAGATAAAAATAGTCACATAAAATGCCCCAAACACACGATTTTGTGGAAGTGCATCGCCCTTCCTCTCGCTTCCAGAGCAGGCTGTCTGTACGGTGCCTGCAGCATTTTCGTGCTGTTATTATTCATTTGTCTTTCTCACACATTAGACAATAAAGTCCTTGAGAGCAGAAACAGTATCTATTCATCCCGCAGCCTTTGCACAGTGCCTGAGGCTTCCAACAAACATTGTAGGACTCACTGATTTCCTGACTGACTTACTCACTGAGGGATGCCCAGACGGCTGAGATGCTTCTGCTGGGCACAGGTGGAATGCCCTCCAGCCGGCAGATGACATCTTCACTGCCTTCTAATTGCTTTTATATATATTTTGTCTTCTCCCACCTCACCGTCACCATCAGCCTCCCAGTCACAGCCTGGCAGGTGAGAAGTGGAAAACAGGGGCCTTGGAGAGACTTGAACTTCAAAGGTCACAGATCAGGACTCAGGTCACAGAACAGGCGTGACTTTGGCTACCTTCCAGGAGCTGCCGGGCGCGGCCCCATTGGGTATGTCATTGTGTCTGGAGGCCTCAGAGATGCTTGTGTTGTGAACAAATGGGACCCTGGGTGGGGTCTGGGAATGGAATCGGCCACTCCAGATCGGGCTGTGGCCGGTCAGGACAGCGGCACGAGTCCCCAGCCTGCTGCTTGACTTGAGACCTGACTGCTCCCGATCTCACTGGGGAAACAGAGGCCACTGAGCTGCTGCATGAAAAGTAAAGATTTCTCTGCAGCTGCACGAGACCCTCGAGTGCTTGACAGTGTAGATGAATTAATCATGGGGTATGGACCTTTCACGCGCACAGCTGCGCACTTGGATCCCGGATGCTCCCTAGAGCGGCTGAGCGGTTCAGGGAGGGTTAAAGCCAGCTCACAATGGGCAATAGTCAGTCCTTCTGAAACTGTGGATGTGAAAATATTTCTCTTCTAGCATTTTGAATTCAGAACAATCAGAGCATTATAGATTCTACCCTGCTTTGCTGACCTTTCTCTAATTTTCTAATCCTTGAAATGTTGAGAGGATTATAAAAGTTCCCAATGTGCTTTAAAAAAAAATCTACATTAACAAATAGAAAAGCAAAAAATAATATTTCTGCCTTCCAGCTGGTTTCAGCCTTCTATTAGAGGGGAGAACTTATTTCAGAGAGCGATCGTTACATATGTAAAGTTTTTAAAAACTCAAGAATATTCTTTCAAGTGTTAAATTAAACCTAAGCTCGACAATCTTCTTGTTTCATATTTTATTCACTTACCAATACGTACTGAGCACTTATTGACAGGATGAGGAGGGGACCAGGTATCCATTATTTCTCTGCTGGAAGGAAGTCAGTGTTTCAAGGCCAAAGGGGGGCATGGGGCTGTTCCCCCCAAATGACAGACCGTTCTCTCCAGGTTTATCTTTGTTCTTCTGATGCATTTATGGAGGAGCCGTTGGTTTCCCTGTTCACTGCATCCCAGAACTAGAAAGCCTTTCAGGATAGCGGACTAAGGTGGACTTCACGCCTCTCCCTCCTGCCCCACAGGAGCCGGCTCTTCAGTGACTCGGATGGAACTGCCTGGATGCAGAGGGGATGGACACTTCCCGCTCCGCCCCTCCCCAGCAGCCCCACCACCAGGCTCCAGCCTTGGGCCATGGAACTTGGGAAACACCGACCTTATCCAATCTGTTCACTGATACATAGGGAAGCTGTGGCCCAGAGGGGCTCATGTCCAAGGCCCCCACAGCTCCGGTGTCAGAACTGTCCTGGGTTACGGGGTCTTGTGACTCCTGGGCCAGTGTTGTCACATTCTCAGGGCTTTGTCTCTCTGGGGTGGCCCGAGGAGCGGGTGGGGAGATGACGGGCTGCTCTGGGAAGCGGCGACACGTGTGGGCACCCGGTCGGTGGCCTGGTGAGATGCAGCAGGGGGGACTGGCTCAGTCAGTGGCTGGGACTCCCAGCATCCAGGGGCCTGGGAAGCAGGGGCCTCTCTGAGACTGAAGGCCAGGCCAGGATCTGACGAAAAGCCCATTCTGGGGTGACCGGTGTCCTGCTCAGTGTGGAAAGCTGCCCGGTGCGTCTGGCAGGGGCACAGAGACCTCTGCCCTCGACACCGCACAGAGGTCGGTGAATCCAGGCCCCCGCAAGGCGAAGCAGCGCGGGGCCGCTTGTGCAAGAGGCAATCCGTGTGGCCATCGGGGAGTGTAGGAGGACGGTCCGGGGCCCAGGCGAGACCCCAGCCGCGCTACCACACAAGGCCGCGCCCCATGTCCCCGTCCACGGCCGGGGCTCAGAAGGCGATGGACGGGGCCGGCCTGATTCGACGGGTTCGAAAACGGCTCCGAGAAAGCGAGCCAGTCCACTAGCCGTCGCGGGGTGACCGGGTGCCCTCGCGTAAATCGCGGCTCTGGTGCGAAGCGCCGTCCGAGCCGCTGGGGACCGGCTCCTTCCCTTCCAGGTCCGGCGCCCGCGAAAGGCAGGCGGCGCGGCGGCGGGAGGGCCTGCGGGGACAGCGCGCCCAGGCTCATCCGCACCTCGAAGCCGGGCTCGGCGCTCCCGCGGCCTCGGGGAGCGGCCGGGGCTGTTCCCTACAGACGGGCCGCGTCGGGGCTCGTCCTCAGCCGCGGCCACCCCACCCCGGCCGAAGAAACGAAGAAACGCGGGCGCTGAGGGCTTCCCGCAGGCGGGGCCCCGGCCGGACGCAGGGGCGAGTGGACTGAAGACGGCGGGAGAAGGGCCGGCTGCACTGCCCGGCGGTGGGTCCCTGCCTTCCCGCAGTCTGCGCCTCGGGCTCCCGCCGCCGGCAGGCCCGCGCCCAGTCCGGGTGTCCCGCCGGGCCCTTCCCGGGCAAGGCCGACGCCCGCGCGCACCGCGTCTCCGTCCCGGACCCGGGGCTGCCGCCCTCGCCGCGGGGTTTCGCTTGTGCCCGGCGGTCCGGCGTCCTCCCCTGTCGGGGGCTACTGGCCCGGCGTGGCCCTGCGAGCGGCGCATCGGCCTGCTGCCCTGGCCTCTCGCACTGCCAGCCCCGGCCTCCCCGCCGATGGCCTGCGGACGAGGCTCCCTGCGGCTTGTTCTCGCGGGCCGCGCCCTCGAAAACGGGGGTGTGCGCCCCGGCCCCGTGCGGCGCCCGCTTGCGCCCCGACCGCCCCGGCCTGCTAGGCACCCCATCCTGGGTCGTACCTGCACACAGTAGGTACAGAATTAATGCTGGGGAATCGAGCTCCAGTGCACAGCTGACACTCCGTCTCTTCTTAGACGTCGTCCCGCCGCTCCGTCTCACGGAACGTTGGTTCTTCAGGCTTCTGCCAGTCACGGTGCGTGATCACATACCGCTTCAAGACTGGCGTGTCTGGATGCGTGTGTGTGTGCACGCTCACGTGTGCATTCATGCATCCACAGCACTCAGGTTGTGAGGATTGAGTTGGGGACCGAGTGCCCGACGGCTGCAGACTCCTCGCAGGATCTGCCTTGCGAGACAACTTGCATCATAGCAGATGTCCAGTAAATGCTTTTAAGTCAACCGAAGAACTCTTTCGATGTTTCCAGAAGCGGCTTCTTCGTGTTCTCCCCAGCTCGGCACCGTGGCCCTAACACATCACTGCACAACATCCCCCGCAGGTCAGGCTATTCCTACCTACCCTTGGCCCCCAGAGCCGCCCAGTTGCTGTTGGGGTGGTATGAAACTGCTTTTCCATTTCTTTCTGGAACCTCAAAGCTGTACCTGCTTTAAGGTTCAACATCGGATGTACAAAAACCAACACTGAGGTATGCATGCATCTCCTAGAAGAGCTCAGGCTTACTGGTGCTTTCCCACTGGGAAGCTACACTCCCCCGAAGGTGAGAAAGATCACCAGGTACTTGGGAAGACACACCATGGTCTCCGTAATAAGAACTTAACAGTGAAACAAGAGAAATGCTTTATGACGTTCGTCATCTGTCACATAAGGAGCTCGGCGTGATGGTCCCCGTGTTCCTTGTGGCTGAAAAGCCTGACTTAGAAGCCCAGTATATGCATGTGGAGTTGGAGAGGACCAGTTCCTAAAGGCAGTCTCTTTCAAGATGCGGTTCCTTCAAAATCCAATTCAACGTCTTAGAAACATGGATCTGCTCCAGCAAAATACCCTTGGTTTCCTTTTAGAGAACAGGCCATTTTTCAAGTGGTTAAATGTTCTGGGAAACATTTTCACATGATCACACTGGATGCTTCATGTTAGCTTTTAAGTTAAAAATACACCCACTGCTTTTTTCCCCCGTTTGCAATTTTGACATCACTTACACTGACACATTCAAGGAGCTGACATTTGATGGTTAGATCTTTTATTTGGATTAAACACTTTGGAAGGTTTTTTTCTTTTTTTTATTATTATAAGACAATCGTTCAAGTGAAAAAAAATCTTGATTTATTAAAATGTTCAAATGCCACTAAAAGATGAATCACCGTACGTGATGACTCTCCTTATTTGAGAGGCGGCTCCCTGAGGGACAGAGCCCATGACTGCCAGCTACTGACCGTGTGAGTACAACTGCACGCCCCCTTCCCTTCAGCTTTGAAAGAATCAGGTTGTAAAGAATAGGAACAGGGGTTTTTAACTTCATCAAATGCTGCCTAGTTGCCCTCCAAAGTAGTTGTACCATTTCATGCCCCCCACTGACGGTACAAGAAGTCTTGACCCTCCACACACATGGGGACACTTGTTATCATAGATTTCAATGATCTGCCAGTCTGAGAAGTGTGGGGTGGGAGGTCCCGGCTTTCATTTCCAGCTCCATGCTTACCGACAAATTCGAGCACCTTTTCACATGTCTATTGGATTCTTGAGTTTCTCCCGTGAATTTTCTGTTCATCTGCTCTGCACATTTTATTTTATTTTATTTTTAAAAGGCTCCCTGAGCGAGGAGCCCGATGTGGGACTCGATCCCAGGACCCTGGCATCACGGCCTGAGCCGAGGGCAGCAGCTTAACTAACTGAGCCACCCAGGCATCCCTGCTCTGCACATTTTAAATGATAGATTCTTTTGTGCTGTTAATTTGTAGGATCTCTTTAGTCTAGATATTAAGATTCAGGGTTGAGTGGCACACACATATCTTTGTGTCCCATTTTCTTGTCAAATCTACACTAGCTTCTCACCACAAATTGTATGACACTCTCTTTTTCTGTCCTTTGAAACAATTTGTATAAGATGGAAGTGATCTAGTTCATGAAGATTTGATCAAGTTCACCTGAAACTCAGTCTGGGATGCCTAGGGAGGTGGCAGGATTTTGGCTACTGATTCTATTTCTATAAGGGTTAAGGATTTATTTGGGCTTTTGTTCTCTTCTTGATTCAATTTTAGTGATTTTCCCTTTTCTAAAGCTCATCCGTTTCATTGCTGTTTCGAGATTCATTGTATAAGGTTATTCATAGTATCTCTTAAGTGTGTTTTTAATTTCCTCTGTAATTAGGTCCCACTTTTCATTCCTATTAGTCATAATCTGTTGCCTCCCTCTCTCCCTCCCCCCACCCCTCGCTACCCCCCTCTCTTCTGTATCTTTCGGGCTAGATCTTCTGTATCTTTTCGGGCTAGGTTTGTCTCTTTTCTGAGTTTTATGAAGAACTCACTTTTAGGTTTGTTGATTTTTGTCGTCACTTCTGGGGGTGGCATTTAGCTGTTAGAGAATCCTGCGTTCTCGCTAGCCAGCCATTGGGGGGGCGGTACCTCATGATTTCTATTGTGATTTCCTAACTCCAGAGTCATTTAGCAGAATGCTTACATTTTCTCAGTGTACTTTTGAAGTGTTTGTGTTGTTGATTTCTAATTTAATTGCACCGAGGTCTAAGAATGTGCTCTGGATAATGGCAATTTTTTAAATGTGCTGAAACTTTTTAGAAAAAAAAAAAAAAACAACCTTTTGGTTAATTAGCCTAGTGCCAGGTGCCCTTGAAAGAATGCACATTTCCTACCTTTCAGACACGAGATCCTGGCCCCTGCTGTGAGCAGCTGGGGCTTGATCAAGCTGGGATCTATGGGGAAGGGCGTAGAACTTTCCAGGCTTCTTTGTCCGAGGAAGGAAGGTTGGGGCTCCTGCCTTCCGACTGGTGACATTATTACATGAGACAGCTCACCTGCTGTGTTTCTGGGCAACTCAGGGCTGAACAGTGAGTAAGGTCCTGCAGGCAACCTCTTTCCAAGGCATCGGAGAAGGTGGGGGCGGGGAGGGGGACAGGATGTGACACATGTGGGGCTGGACAAGCTCGAGGTGAGAGCCTTCCGCCGGCGCAAGCCCAGCCTGTGTGCACCTGTTTGCCGAGGCCACAGCTGGCACCAGGGGGACCTGAGCTGCAGACAGGACATCTGGAGCAAATTGTTTCCTAATTCGTTAGTGTCTGCTGGGCATTTATGACTTCCTCCCATTTTCTTTGGGCTTATTTGCTCGTTCTTTTTTCTGACTTCTTACATTTGGAAATCCAGTTCATTATTACCTTAGCCTCTCCTCTTTTCTAATGGAAGCTTTTAGGGTTTTTAAACATCTCTTTGAGAAACACTGTATCCACAGCCCTCAAGATTTTAAAAATATTATTTATTTATTTAGTCCAGCGTGCTTTCCACTGCGTGACTCTGTTTATTTATTTTAAAGGGGGTGCAGGAATGAGCGTGAGCCAGGTGTGGGAGGTGGAGGGGCAGAAGGAGAGGGAGAAGGAATTCCAAGCAGACGCCGCACCGAATGCAGATCCCAACGCGGGGCTCGACCCCAGGACCCTGAGATCATGGACCTGAGCCAAGGGCAGATGTTTCACCGTCTGAGCCCCCCCGGGCGCCCTCTCTTTACATTTTAACATAAACACTTCTAAGCATAACAGCAGAGAGAATAGTACTAGAAACCATCATGTATCCTCCCCCTGGCTTTAAGACCCATCAACAAACCTGTTTCTATCTTCAGACCAGGGGCTGGGTTGGGAGCTGAGAGGGAGCCGTCCCCACGGAGGGGTGGGGGGTAGGAGTCCTACAGAGTGTAGAAGTGTCTGGGGTGGGGACAGTGATGCCCAGTTAGGGCAGCAGTGTGTCCCCCTAGGGGGTGGACTGTGTAGCTGATGTCCTGTCGAGCCTGCCCCACTTTCTGTTCCTTATGTCTTCAGGATTAATTTAAGGCTTGGAAAGTGACATTCTCGGCACACTCTCAGTTTGTGATTGAGAGGAGGAAGCAGGCTCCCCGCCGAGCAGAGAGCCCGATGCGGGACTCGATCCCAGGACTCTGAGATCATGACCTGAGCCGAAGGCAGAGGCTTAACCTACCGAGCCACCCAGGTGCCCCAAGAAAGGTGTTTTGAGGGGCACCTGGGTGGGTTGGTGGGTTAAGCGTCTGCCTCAGGCTCAGGTCATGATCCTAGCGTCCTGGGATGAAGCCCTGCATCAGACTCCTTGCTGGGTGGGAAGCCTGCTTCCTCCTCTCTCTCTCTGCCTGCTACTCCTCCTACTTGTGATCTCTGTCTGCCAAATAAATAATAAATAATATATTTTTTTAAAAAGATGTTTTGATAGTTCTGTAGGAATAAGAACACTCAGAGATAAGCCATGGGGGAATGGCCTGGACTCGGAACCAGCAGGCCTGGAATCTGGCCGCCACACACTCTCTGCACCCTGGGCAAACTGCGGAGCTCTCTGGGTCTCAGTCGCCTCATCTGCAAAGTGGGGATATTATCAGGTGACTGACTCATCCTGGTTTTAGCGCCAAAGTCTCACTCCCGGGGATTCCTGTCACAGCCGCACTCGTCCTGGGAAAACCAGGACAACTGGTCACCGGAAATAATTCCTCCACCGGAAATGCTGTCAGCTGGAGGTCACCTCCAGGCTGTCCTAAGTAGTAAGGCACACAAAGTATGTAAACAGCTGAGCAAGGCACTGGGCATGCGGCAGGCACTTGTTTTCACAATCACGGGGACAGTTACAGACCTCTTCCACTTGGGACAAGGTGTGACATACTAAAATTTGGTGTACAAAACAGATTAGGGGTTGTAAACCACTCGGCTTAAGTGGTTTGGGTCAGAAGGGCCTTATTTCTCTCTTAATTCTGCAGCCCAGCACTGGCCGAAGGGATGGCTGGCTGCTGGCTGCCAGGAGGGCACACCCGTCCTCTGCCGGCAGGACCGACACCTTGAGGCCTGTCACACGCTGGCAGTGGCTCCTGGGACACGGCGATGATTAGTGCCTCAGAGACGATACTCCAGGAGGCCCATCTGCTCAGGCAGGCTCTGGCAGCAGATTATAGAGGGTGGAGGGGTCTGGCTGCCGTCCCCTGGTCCTCTCCAGGTGGGGAAGTGCTGCAGGAGCGTTGGCAATGACAAGGTCAAAGGGCGTTTACTGTGATGAAATGTCACTGCTGAGGCCATGACAGCCAGGCAGGTTGGGGGGGTGGGGGAGCCAGGCAGCCAGTTGTTAACGGAATTGGCTCTGGAAGGTTGAGCAAACCTGCAGCCAGGGGCTTTGGCCTCCCACACCAAAGCAGGGACGTCAAATACAGACCAGCAACAAGGCCTAGGCTAGGCGTTCACTCATCTAAAATCTATCATCATCAGGGCGCCGGAGGGGCTCAGTCAGTGAAGTGTCCGCCTTCGGCTTTGGTCATGATCTCAGGGTCCTGGGATCGAGTCCTGCCTTGGACTCCCTGCTCAGTCTCTTCTCCCTCTCCCACTCCCCCTGCTCACGCTCTCTCTTGCTCACTCACTCTCTTGGATAAATAAGTAAAATCTAAACTAAATAAAATCTATCATCACCTATCTATCATGTAAATCTGTCTATCCATCATCCATCCATCCATCCGTCTGTCATTCATTCACTCAAAAGGACCTCCTAAATGTGGTTGCTTCACTATGTTAATAACAAGACATCTTTTTTACTTAAAAAGCCTGAAAGATTTGCAGTGGGCTTCAGGGGAGACATGACCTCTGCAGGGGTCGGGAACCAGCCAGCTCTTCCCACCAGAGGCTGCAGACCCAACATGAGCTCTGCTGGAAAGCTGGGTTGTAGGTCGTGTGGATGCCTTTGGGTCCATAGTCTCCTGTCTTGGTTCTGAGCTGGGCTGCGGGAAGCGAAATTTTTAGTGAGGTGTCAGGAGTTTTGCTGTTTCTGCTATGTAAAGATACCCCTCTCCACAGGGCTCATGGTGTGCTGCCCTTGGTCCTGGAGCTCCTGGTCGCACCTTGAGAACTGTCTTGGGAGAAGGTCCCATTGGAACAGAGAGTTTGAGGGGGTAGTTGTCCATGAAAAATATGTTTACATGACAATAATAGGATTTTAGCATCTTAGAAAAAGCATCTTCACATTACGTGGTAAATCAATCACCAAAATATGATTTTACTTCCCCCAAATCCATTAATGTACAATTACGAAGACATGTGAAGTATGGTAAGATAAGATGCTAGTAAGAATTCAGGGGCAGTGCATAGTGGCTCCACGTGTCGTAGGTGGCTATGTTTTTCTGGATGCTGAATCAAGAGATAGGACCTTTTCAACCCCGCAATTTCAGCGACCCAGGCAACAGGAATGTTATGTATAAGAAAGCCCTTCCCCCAGAACCCCAACACATTATTTGCCCCTGCAACACCTAGACATCACTGGGCACACAATAGTTCCAGATTTCTGTGCCCAACTGTGGAATCCTTGGTAAGTGCTTCTTTTATGAGGGGCTTTTGAAAATTATCCAAGCGTCTTCTTGTGTATAAGAGCACATCTTTCCTCAGGGAATTCTAAAAATATGGCAGGTACTGACTTTCCTGGTGAGGGTGTAGCCAGGGTTGGTAAACACTCTCAGACTGCCCCTGCCCCTTCCCTTGGCAGACATCACTAATCGCAGACTGCCCCTTCCCTTTCCTTCACAGACATCAGTAATCGATCAGGGCACCGTGTTCTGCAGAGTCCTGTCGTGGCCTGCCGGGGATGAAGGCAAGGACAGTCATTCTGACTGATCCAACTTGGCCTGGAGGAGGAACCCAAGGTTAGATCCTTTGTCCTGATGGGGAGCTCTGGCTGGTTCACCTCCTCTGCTCTTGCTTATGAGGGGGATCCACAAGCCAGCATAGGACTCCAGGCTCTGCTGAAATCTTTACTAGAAAACACTGAGTCAGCCTGGGGCTCAGCTCTTCCCCCCAATTCCCTGCTTTGCCTCCACAGCCCTGGCCTTACCCCCTCTGGGCCACAGTGGCCCACGGCCCCAGCCCCACCTGGAGGCAGGCGGGAGTCCCAGGGCCTGTGTCCCCAAAGATGGGTCTTGTGCAGGAAGGAGGACCCAGCCCATACCCTGTGTCCTGGAGGTCGGAGGCTGAGTCGGGGATATTTTCCGACGAACAGAGTGCTGTAGGTTTCTCTCTAATGAGTTCTGCAATTTAGCATGGGGAAGAATTGCAGTAATGCAGGGTATCTACAAGGGAAACAAGAATGGGCTTTTATGGCTCTGCCTGGGAACCTAACCCCTGTGTCTATGGGAAAATGCATTCTCGATTCTCCACAATAAGCTGGAGAAAGGGCTGGCACGTCCCGCACAGGGAATGCCAGCACCCTGGAGGCAGCGCCTCCCTCCCCCCACCCTCGAGGACTGGGACCAGCCGAGGTGAAGGGGTGACACCGCCACTGAGCCCCCAGGTCCTGCGCTCCGAGGGGGGCGGGCCTGGGGAGGGTCCGAGTGCAGGACGTCCTTTCTGCTGTGCTCCACGTGCCTTTTGTAAAGCGCTTCTAGAGCCCAAATCTGCAAGTTGGGATTTCTAGGATTCTGAAAGCAAAGCCCTTGGCAGTTGGGGTCCTGATACCAAGGACGCGGCGTTGGTTCTGGGTGGGCATGGCCTAAAGAGCGGGCTGCGAGGCCTTGATGGAGCCTCGCGCTCTGCTCTGGCCCCGCAGGACCCCTGCTGCCCAGATGGAATTTTCTTAGACACTCACCGGTCAAGGCTGGTTCTCACGGGTTCTAGACATTCGATGATGTCTCCGTGGCCCCGTCCGCCAGCTGCTCTGCGCTCAAGGCCTGTACAACCCACTCGCTCGGCTTAGCCCAGGCACCTGACTGCGACCAGCATCTGTCCACGTTTGCTGGCGGCCGCGGGGAGAGCGGCTGTGCGTCAGACGAGCTCTGGTGTAGACCCACAGCCGTCCTTCCTGCCTTCCAGGCCCTCTGACCCCGCTCAGGCACTTGGCTCCCTTTGCTTTTGTCTCTCCTCTTGGCTCTGGGGCTCTAAGCGCTCTCCTCTCAGCCTTTCCCATGGCCGCTGCGACTGTCCCCGCGTGTGAGCGGACCTGAGGTTTTTCAGCATCCTTGTGACTTCTATCAAATGGTACATGCATGTTTTCCAATCCCAACCACGTGAGATATTTTCCTGTGCTTCTCCGGTGTCCGTGTATTCTGAATTTAGCCAACACGACAGGTGGCTGCGGGAATCTGCTGCTGTCGACTGGGACACATCTTCGGACCCCTCTTCCAGGTGCTGGGGACAAAAGGCTCTGCCCCCAACTTCCTGCTTTTTTTGTTGTTGTTGTCATTGTCGTTTTGGTGCTTGTTCTTCTCAAGCCCGTTTAATCTTTGGCATAGCAGGAAAATATTCCAGGACTTTTTTGGAAGAGCACATAAGGCAGCTGACTTGGACTCAGGCTTTACTTCCCATTTCTTAACCGGTGGTTCATCGGGAAAGCCCACCCCATCCTTGTGTCCTCAAGGGCCTCAGTCTGTATGCCACAATCTTGCCTCACAGCAACCTCAGACGGCACCACCCTGCAGGACGGGCCAGAGGGTGTGGGCCGCGGGAGACTCAGATCAGCGGGCTGATGTAGAAAAGAGGATCAGCCACTTGCAGCCTTGGGCGCAGAGCTCCCGGGAGTGGGGGTAGGTTGGCAACCAAAGGTTGTAAAAGAGGTGGGGGGCACCTAGCCCTCGGCCTGGGCCACCTCCATTGGCCCAGCAGCGGCTCCAAGGCATGGCCCTGGACCTCCTTCCCGGCTCCCCTGGCAGTGCTGATGCACATTCTGGGGTGAAGGGAGGTTTGATATCCTTGAAGAGCCCCTCTCCCAGAAGGTTCTGCCTGGAAATCCGGTTTTGGAACATTTTACTCCAATCGTGGGTCATAAATGGGGGAATTGGCAAGCTTGCATATGGATGGTCCAATTCAGGGAAATGGTGAAAGTGATTTCTATCTGTAGACCTGGTGTTGCCAAGACAATGGAGTGGTTTTTGTGGAAGGGACAGATGCCTCCTGACTTCCAGTGACAACATAGCTTGGGTTATTGCCTGGGTGTTATTACTAAGGGAGGATTGCAACATTCCCCCCCTGACCAGTTCCTGGGCGTGCAGCAAGGGCACCTACCCCAAACAGCCACAGCTGTAGGTGAGAAGTAAGGCATCATTTCCTCCGTGGAAATGGCTTGCATGTATAGAGGTCAAACTTAAGAGACTGACTCAGAGAAAGCATGAGCAGGTCCTGACTTCAGAATAACCATGATAAATCTGTGAAAAGGACAGTAAAAGAGAGAAAAAAATTGATGCAAAGAGGGGGCATTTCATAGGGGAGTCAGAATCTACAAAAATCATCAAATGGACTTTTTAGATACACAAATAAACATCTCGAATGAGGATATTTCAGATGGCTGTAACAGCAGACAGGATACAGCAGAACCCAAGAAAATAAATTTGAGGGCAGATCAGTAGAAAATATCCAAAGTGAATCACAGAGAGAAAAAAATTATGCACACAGAATAATGCGTAAGACACGTAGGGAGGACGTGACCGGGAGCAACACAGGTGTAGCTGACAACCTGGAGAAAGAGGGGAGAGAGCGGGAGAGGGAAGAGGGGAGAGAAGGATATTTGAAGAAATAATAACTAAATATTTTCCGAATCCTATGAAAGGTAGTAACCTGTGGGTCCAAGAAACTAAATCCAGCTAGGATGAATGATTTTTTAAAAAATCCAACTTAGGCACATCATCGTAAAATTATCTAATAAATCAATTTATAAACCATTATCAGTCATAGGTGATTTGGGGGAATTCACTAATATGTGGAAATTAAACCACATGCTCCTGAATAGACAATACTTCAGAGAAGAAGTCGCAAGGGAAATTAGGATATGCTTTGCTCTGAGTGAAAATGAAAATGAAATGAGTAAAAATGAAAAATACAACATACCAAAATTTGCAGGGGCAGAGAAAACTGTGTCCAGAGGGGAGTTTAGAACTGTATGTGCCAATAGTAAAAGAGGAGATCTCCAGATCAATAACCTGATCTTCCATCCTGAGAACCTAGACAAAGCAGAGCGAACTGAACCCAAAGCCCGCAGAAAGAAGGAGATCTTTCAGCAGAAAGATCGAGATTATTATTGGAAGAAATAAATAATTGGTTTTAGTTGCAACATACGAAGCCTCCATATAGAAAAATCCATTTTTATTTCTACACTGTAGCCAGAAACAACTGGACAGTGAAGTTCGAACATATCTTTTATAATAACATGAAAACACGAAAAAGAAGACAGCTAACAGTAAAGATTTATTCAGTGGACAAGAACTATGCCCTGGAAACTTTATAGCACC
Source organism: Taxidea taxus jeffersonii (assembly GCA_003697995.1). Taxonomy (NCBI): domain Eukaryota; kingdom Metazoa; phylum Chordata; class Mammalia; order Carnivora; family Mustelidae; genus Taxidea; species Taxidea taxus. The sequence continues at coordinate 29,709 of RCUC01142507.1, forward strand.
TCTGAGAGAAACCCAGGGCGACAAGTGGATGGAGAGGTCGTCCACAGACGTGGGTGAGGACACTCAGCGTCGTCAGATGTCCGTTGTCCTCAAAGGAATCCGTAGATCAGGGCAACCCCCGTCAAAACTCTAATGCGTTTGCTTTCTTCTCTTCTCCTTTCTGATGATAACTGACAAGCTGAGTCCAAAATTTATGTGGCAATACAAAGGGTCTTGATCACTATCCTGTTTCGGGACTTACTTGAGAACTGCGGTAAGGGAGGTGGTGTGATGTTGGTGGAAGGACAGCAGATGGACCAACGGAACAGAATAGACATCCCGGAATGCACCTTCCTCCACGTATGGCTACTTGATTATATCAAAGCGCTGGTCCGGTTTGATGGAGAGAGGATGGTGTTTTCGGCAAATTGGCACTGGGACCATTGAGCAAGCTTATGGGAATGTGCCCCTGGACCTCGCCTTTCACAGAGAAATTAATTTAAGATGGATCACAAACATAGATGTGGAAACCAAAACAATGGTGCTTCTAGGAGAAAACGTAAGAAACTATTTTCATATTCTTGTGGTAGGCAGAGATTTCTTAGAGAAGACGAGCATTCTCTCCCATAACTATAAAGGAAAATAATGATAAATTGGATTTTTTAAAAGGAGGAACTTCTATCATGAAACAACATTGAGAAACTGAATGGCGAGCTCAGATTGGGAGAACGCATTTGTGCGCCTGGGGGGCTCAGTGGGCTAAGCCTCTGCCTTCGGCTCAGGTCATGGTCCCAGGGTCCTGGGATCGAGTCCCGCATCGGGCTCTCTGCTCGGCAGGGAGCCTGCTTCCCCCTCTCTCTCTGCCTGCCTCTCTGCCTACTTGTGATCTCTGTCTGTCAAATAAATAAATAAAATCTTAAAAAAAAAAAAAGAACAAGGACTCTGACACTGGCCAGCCTAACTCAAAAAAAAAAGAAAGAAAGAAAGAAAGAAAGAGACGCCTATCTAGAACATATCAAGAAATCTTACAGATAGATCCTAAAAGCAAAACAATGCAATTTTAAAAGGAGGGAAAAATTGAATGGGCACATCATTGGTCAGGACAGAAAAGCAAATTAAAACCTTGGTGGTACAATCATCGCACACCTATCAGGGTGGTCATATGAAAAAAAAAAAAAAACCTGAAAATTCCACGTAGGGTGCAAAGGTATGAAGCAGCAGGGGTGTTTCCTGCTGGAGGGAGTATGAACTGGTAGAAATGTGGAAAGCTGATTGGTCGTAGTTACTAAAGTCGAACATTCTTATCCCGTATAACCCGGAGATTTCACTGCTGGGGATGTTCTCAAGGGAAATGAATGTCTGTGTCCACCAGGAGACACGAGCAAGAAGATGGACAATCACTTCACTGAGGATGGGTGAAAACCGGGCACAGCTCACTTGTCCATCCGTAGTAGCAGAAAGGATGTCAATGATAGACGAAGGAACTGTGGGTGCCCAGGACAGCATGGATGAGTTTCAGAAACATACTGTTGAGCGGAAGAATCCAGACTCGAAGAAGGGCATACTGTACGCCCATCCTATGAAGGTCAAGAATAACCAAAACTAATCTATGGTGATTGAAGCCAGGGTAGTGCTTATCTTCAGAGATGGGGATGGATTGGGGTTGGGCACAAGGAACCTTTCCCATGGTGGGAATGTTCTAGATGGAAATGTTCTACGTCATGATCTGGGTGGTGAATATATAAGTGTATAGATATGTAAAATTCACCAAGCCTTATGCTACTTGTGCTTTGCTTTAAAGAAGAAAAGAAGAGTCCTTCTCACAGGGAAAAAGGTTTTCGATCTCTGGAGCCAGACTTGACCGTTTTGGATCTGAGATCGGACACGGTCTTGCTGTGTGACCTCAGGCAGGTTATGTTAGTTCTCTGTGCCTTACTTCCCCATTGTGGATAAGAATAGTGTCGGGCTCATGGAGTTGTGATGAGGATTAAATGAATTAGTGGCTGTAATGTTCGGAGCAGAATTCTGGAACCCACCACGGCCTCCGAGGCCATCAGTTTCTGTAGTCAGGTGATGGCTGATCTCCCCTAAAGCTGTGAAATCTCAGACGCTCCCCCAGCTCACTTTGCCCCCCACTTTGCAGCAACAATCACTGGCCAGGGCTTGTCATGAGATGGTGTTATTGAAGTTAGGCTAGCCCTTCCTCAAGGAAATACTTGTTTATCCTTAACTATTACCCTAGAGGCCCTGATGCTCTTTCCTCTTCGCCATAGTTGTTTTTAACCTGCGTTACAAAAAAGTAAATAAATTCCACAGCGTTCACAAATGTGAAATCTGCTATCTGGCCAGGAGTGGGAAATGAGTCGATTTCACACTTGGCCTCTCTGTGGACAGACAGGTAGTGGGTGCTATTTTATGCCAGTAACCTTGGAGGAACCGACTGACCTTCAGTAACCTCACGAGCTTCCTGTTTGCTGCAGCAACAGTGACACTGGCCCTATTATTTCACATATGATTGCATTATGCCTATTTTAAAACCATTTGTCTTGTAGGTGCAGAGAGCAGAAACTGAAATCATTGCTTGTGGTTTGGGGGTTTTCACATGTCTGCAGTGATGAAAATTGAAATTCTGTCCTATATAGGGCAGGAGCTTCTTCCCTTTATTAATTGCAGAATAAATACATCTCCCAGCAAAAAGGTCTGTTTTGTAGCAGAAGGGCTCCTCGGGAAGTGTTTACATCTCAGCTGGTGGGTAAGTCACTGACAAAGTGCTTTTCAGTAAAAAAATCTTTTTCAGTATAAATGTATAGAGTAAATGTCATTAGTCGTAGGTCAGAGAAAATAGGTCGTGTGTGTCAGTATGGGCACAAACAATAATTTGCGTTTGAGCAGTGATGTAAAGTGTCTCTGATTTAAATAGGCGAGTCAGCAAATATTGGGGAGCCAAATAGGAGGCAGGTGTCTTCTGGGTGTTGGGGCTCAGTGAGAATGATCCAAACCTCCCACAGACCAGTGAGGGAAACACAATGCATCTATAAATTAGGATGGGTTGCCTCTCAATGAAAAGCGGGAAGCCTTCATTTTTTCTCCAGTTTTATTGAGAAAGAATTGGCATATAATGTTGTACTTGTCCCAAGGTGTACAATAGAATTAATGTTTATATCACAAAATAACCACACACAATAAGCTTAATTAACACCCACCACCACACATAATTATAATTTTTTTTCTTGTGATGAGAACGTTCAAGATTTCTTCTCTTAGCAATTTTCAGATACACGGATACAATAATGTTCACCGTGCTGCCTGTTACGTTCTCCAGGACGTATTTGTCTCAGAACTAGAACTTTTAAACTTTGGACTACCCTATCAATGCCTTCACATTGGACATTGGAATGTCGTTCATCACTTTGAGCTGGGAGGCCCTTTGTACATTAATCCATCCACTTTTCCTTGTAGAACGTCCCACGCAGAACGGTTCATCACAGGAGGAAAAGAGGAGTAAGCCATTTGGGAAGATGGTGAGCAGCGGCAACACTGGGGGTGGGTCACGGAAGGTCGTGGTCTCAGAACCCAGAGGATAAGGTCAGATGCCCACGACCCTTCTGCTCTTTCCCCTTCTTGGATCCAGGCACCGTAACTACCTCATCTTACTCAACCGTCACCTTGGTACTCTTAGTATTCCCATTTTACTGATGAAGATGGAGGCTTTGAGAGGTGAGGACCAGCCCAGCAGCACAGATGGCTAATGATGGGCTGGCATCCCTTCCATCGCCGTCCCTGTGGGTGCCTGGGCACTTAAGCACACACACACAGGAGTTCTGGTAAGGACGATGAGAATCGTCCCGTCCATCCTCACCTTCTCAAGTTGACAGTTGACAAAGAACGGTCACCAGTGCTTCCTTGTCCAGCAGCCCACTGTGTGGTCCCAAGCGACCTGCTACCCTCTGGTTTCATGTCCTCTCCCTATTCATCCCCCAAACTCTGCCACTCTGTCCTCATTCCCCATAGTCCATGTGACGTCTGCTCAGTGCCACAGGTGGGTATGAGGCCACCTCATCTGGAGTGGCCTCACTCAGGACAGTCCTGTGACTTAAAATAAAATTAACCTTTGAATTTTGAGATAATTGTAGGTTCCCATGGAGTCGTAAGGAAGAACCCAGAGGGATCCTATGTGCTCTTGACCCAGCTCCCCTCTTGGTCACATCTTGCAAAGCGAGTACAACATCACATCCCTGATGTTGATACTGATAAAGTCCAGACCCAGAACGCCACCCACACAGGGCTCCCTCATGCCACCCTCCCATACCCCCACTCTCTTTTTTTCCACTCCATCCCCTCCTTAACCCCGACAGTCACAAGTCTGTCCCCATTTGTGTGGTCGTGTCATTTCCAGAACTTCACATGAACGGAGTTGTACAGTGTCTAACCTCTTCGGCCCGGCTTTTTCCAGGAGAATTCTCTGGAGACCGACCCAAGTTGTTGGATGTTGAGTAGTTTGTTACTTTGTACTGTTGAGTAGTGTGCCATAGTGTAGGCCACAGTTCACTATTTCCTTATTGATGGACATCTGCGCTAATCACAGACGAAGCTGCGTTAATGTTTGTGTACTAACTTTTGTCTGAATGTGATTTTTCATTTCTCTGGAACAAATGTCCAGGAGTGCACTTGCTGGAAGTTGAGGAAATTGCCCTCTATTTCTATTTTTCTAAGTTCAAAAAAAAAAAAACCCATGAATAGGTGTTCAACTTTGTCACGGGCTTTGTCCTTATCAATCGGCATGATTGTGTGATTTTTCTTCTTTAGTCTGTTAGCATGGTGAGCTACGTGGACTGCAAATGTTGAACTAGACTTGGGATAAACCCTGCGTGGATGTAGTATGTCATTTTAAATGTATACTGCCGAATTCTGCTTGCTACTATTTTGTTAGTGACTTTTGCATTTATATTTATGAGAGATTTTGATCTGTAGGGTTTTAAAAAATATTATCTTTATCTGATACCAAGGTTGTGCTCATTAAATAAGATGAGTTGTGAAGGGTTCCCTCTTTTTTTATTTCTGGAGGAGATTGTAGAGAGCTGTTGTGAATTCTTTAAACAGTTGGTGTTTAAATTCTCCAGGGAAGCTGCCTGGGTCTGAAGAGTTCTTCCTTCCTTCCTCCCTCCCTTCCTTCCTCCCTCCCTCCCTCCCTTCCTTCCTTCCTTCCTTCTCTTTCTCAGTTTTAAAATGATTAATTCCGTTTCCCTTGTAGTTATAGGGCTATTCAATAACCTGTTTTATATTCAGTGAGTTGTTGTAATTTGTGCTTTTGAGGAATTTGTTCATTTCATCTGAATTGTCCAATTTAAACGTGCAGAGTTGTTTGTAGTGTTGGCTCGTTGTCCTTTGGATGTCTGTGGGATCTGTAATGGTATCTCCTGCTCCATCTCTAATATTGGTAATTTGTGTCTTGTATGTTTTTCCTTTGTCAGACATGTTGGAGGATTTTTCAGTTTTAATCATCATTTCTAAATGATCAGTCAAGCTTTGTGTTTCATTGACTTTCTTTATTCTCCTGCTTTTAATTTCATTGATTTCTTGCCTTTATTATTTCCTTTATTTTGGTTTATTTTGTTCTTTTTCTATACTCTTGAGGTGGGAGATTAGATTATGAATGAGAGTTTTCCTAATTTTTAATTTATATGATTTTAGCATTGTAAATTTCTGCTCTGCACAGATGTAGCTCTCACACATGTACTTTCATTTTAATTCAGTTAACTGTATTTTGTTTGCCGTTAAGATCCAGGGGTTCAGGGATTATTTGGAAGTGTGTTGCTTAGTTTCCAAGTGCTTAGAGATTTTCCTATTATCTTTCTTTTATTGATTTCTAGTTTGACTCCATTTGGGTCAAAGAACACACTCTGTGTAATTTCAGTTCTTTAAATTTAATTTAAATTTTTGGAGGTTTGTTCAATGGTCCAGGATATGATCTATGGTAGTACCTGTTCCATGAACATTTGAGAAGAATGTGTACTCTTCGGTCATTGGCTGGAGTGTTCTATAAATACTAATTGGGTCCTGTTGGTCAGTGGTGCTGTTGGGTTCTATATCCTTGCTAAATTTTCTGCCTAGTTTTAGCGGTTGTTGAGAGAAGCAATGAAGTATCCAACTTTAATTATGAATTTATGTATTTCTCTTTTGGTTCTATAGAGTTCTGCTTCCCATAGTTTGTAGTTCTGTTGTTTGGTTCATTTATATTTAATGTAAGTATTGGCATGTTGGGCTTAAGCACACATTTTATTTTTTTATTTTCTGTGTTCTCAGTTTTTCCTTACCTGTTTTCTTTTTCCTGCCTGCCTAGGAGTAACTTGAGCATTTTTAAGAATTGCTTTTTTTGACTTCTCTATAATGTTTTTAAGAGTATCTCTTTGTATTGCCTTTTTTAGTGGTTTCTCTGGGTATCACATTACATATACATGACATCAGTCTTTTTGTGTCATGTTTTATAAGTTGGAGTATATTACCTCCCTTTACATCTCTTTACCCTCCTCTCTTTGTAATTGTCTTAAACACTTATTTCACACACACTTACAAGCATATCAGACAAGATTACAATTCCAGGTTGTTGGTTTCTTCAAATGAAAGTCTGGGATATATGAGGCACAAAGAAAACCCAGGGACCTCACCACAGTGTGGTTCCTTGGATCCCAAGTTCCCCGGGCCATCTGCCTTGTGCTCCCCACCTTTCAGGGTCTCCTCCTGTGCTTTGTACAATGTTTAGTGCTTTTCATGGTGCTCAGGTGGGGGGAAGAGAGAAGAGCATATCTCTCCATCTCCCCACTAGCCTGACTGTGATTTTTAACAGATTGAGTGTGGGCTTCTTGAGATCTCTGCCCTACTTGAGAGAGCTGTGATGTTCAAATGCAAGGGGTGCTTAGCAGGAGTCAGGAGACCTGGGGCTTTTCAAACCTTAAGGAATCTCAATCTCCTTATTTCCAAGTGACAGGATCATTTCCTGAGATCACTTCTGAGGCTAATTTCCTTACTGTAGCTCATTTCCCCTCCCCTCCCTTAAAAAGTAGCTGAGTCTTTTTTTTTTTTTTTAATTAAATTGTTTTTCTTCTGCCTTGGGGACTTTTGAGTTGCAGGGCCCTGCCTAGAAGTTTCCAAACTTACAGAAGATAATCTCCTCCAACCAAATTTTTGCTTTCAAAAGCCCAAGTTTAAGTAGGTGATTGCCCAGGTCTTCCTGGGAGGTAGGAGATGGGGAGTTGGAGACCTGGAGAAGAAAGGCAAGAGACTCAGGGTGAATGTCCCAGGCCTGGGGAAGGGGAGGGGTAGGGTTTTCAGACTACAGGAGAGCTCAGGCATCTCAGGGAGGCAAGAGGGCTTCAGGGCCCCAGACACACAGGGCTTGTGCTGTGATCTTTGGAGCCAGGAGGAATAGATCTGTGCCTGAGCTGGCATGGCATGGAGACACTGCCTTCCAGGGACCAGGGACACATTATTCGACTGCTAAGGAAAGTAAAACGTAGCCTGTCCTGGACCTGGGGCTGGGGTGTTGGATTCACATGTGATTCAGTGATGGTATCTGCCCACCTTTGCCTGCAGGGGCTTCCTGAGTATCCCATGGGATCATGCATGGTTCAGTACTTTCCCAAACATGGGAGGTTATTCAACATAACTCTTGATATTTATCAAGCACCTACTCTGGCTGGAAGACATGCTAAGAATGATGTTGGAGGCAAAGATACATTCCAGAAACACTGGGATTTATGATTTCCCGAGGGAGATAAGGCAAGTCCCAGGGAGAACTCTGATGCGCCCCCTCCCCCCAGGCTGGTAAATCCTCTCCTGGACAAACACAGTGGCCTTGGGGATGGAATGTTCTGACTGGTTCTGGGTGGGGCTTGCGTATTAGGATCGATCACAGGCAGTTAGGGCAGAGCAGCTCTGCAGAGGAAAAGTGGGGCGCACCCCTCGAACTACCAGTTTTTTCCCAACCGGACCCTTGAATGGGAATGGTGGGAGGCTTTTATTTCTGTGTGGCGGCGGCACCCAGTAATTTTCCGGTGTCTGTCTCTTAGACTTCTGTCCTGGTCTTCATCTTTGGAGGTCATCTCATTGCCAGATGGTACTTCCTCTTTCTTCATTTGTGGAAATTGTTTCCTAGAACTTTCTTGCCACTCTCTGCTCTGTGCTAATGGAAGAAAACAGGAATCATCTGCGACACTAACTTTTTCCTAACATAGCTTATGAATACTGGCTTGCATTTTTCTCTCCCTGAAAACATCCCTCACTAACCTCATCTTTCCATCTTTGGGGCTCCCCCTCTTCCTACCTCCACCCTGGGTGCACCTGCCGCCCCTCCTCTGCCCCCATCTCCCAAAAGGTGAGGAGGGAGGGGTCTCCTTTGGAGCTGGGCGGGGGGATGCAGTATGAGGACACTGGGACACTGGAGACAGAACATGACAGGAGGCAGGAGGGCCAGCAGAGCCAGAATCCAGCAAACCATGGAGGTGAAAACAATGTTTCTTTAAAATGAACCAGCCTACAAAGAGTTTCCATTTGGTACTCAGACCCAGCCTTAGGCTGCCTGATACACTGTGTCCGCTGCCTTTCCCCATCCCTACCCACAAGGGCTGGGACACTGTTGTCCTCTGCACTTGCTCCTACCTCCTTTCTTCCTTGCCTCCCCACCCCTCCTGCCTTCGCTCTCTTTCTCACTCACCCAAATTCTTCTTTTCTCTCCCTCATTCTTTCACTCTCTTCCTTTTTCTTTTTTTAATGGAGGCATTGGCTTTTATGGCAATGGAGGTAGAAAAGGCCCAGTGGCCCTAATTCTGTTAACATGACAGGAAAAGGATCAGAGAAGCCCACAAATCAGGGGCCACGAGCTGAGGTAGATCTCTAGCCCAGGGCAGGGTGGGTTTCCCACAGGGATGCCTCCAGGAATGCACACCTGCTGGATACGGTCCTAGATGTGGGATACAGCAGGGGTGGGATTCATCCCCGCTGGCCCAGCTCCAGGAGTCCCTGTCACATCTCCCCCCTCTGCCAAGAGAAGGGACGAGCCCCCTTCCCTGCTGCCTGGTACAGCACCAACATTTTGTTTTATTTGTCTGAAAACATTTACCTTCAGAGCCGAAGCTTTGGGGGGTGAAAGGCAAGCAAGTGGACACCTCCTACACCATCCAGAATCGAGTTTCCTGGAGGCTTTGGGGAAAACAATCTCACGGTCACTGTGCAGCCCTTGATGTGGTGGAAGGGGGCTGGGGATGGGCCAGGGGGCCCAGCCTTCTTTAGCTTCTTGTTTTCCTCCATGAAATGGTGATATGTCAAGTGAGGGAGATGTTCCCCTGGCGGAATATGGGGGGCACTTTTCTACAGTGGGGTTCTCGAGCATCCTGGGAACGGCCTGATGGATTGGCTCCGAAAAGGGCAGGGCCACCCAAGACCAGGAGGCCCATTGTCCCCATTTGGTCTCTCCCCTAAATGACATAGCAAGGCCTCCTGCAGTTTTAGGGAAAAAACTACCCCTAAAGTGTGAAGCTCACAGAACGAGTCAGAAACATATCCAATCCAGGGGCACCTGGGTGGCTCAGTAGATTAAGCCTCTGCCTTCAGCTCAGGTCATGATCTCAGGGTCCTGGGATTGAGCCCCGCATGGGGGGAGGGTCCCTGATCAGTGGGGAGTCTGCTTGTCCCTCTCCCTCTGCAACCCCCCTGGCTTGTGCTTGCTTGCTCACTCTCTTTCAAATAAATAAATAAAGTCTTTAATAATTAAGAGAGAGGGAAAAAAAAAAAAGAAACATAGCCAATCTAGATGAGAACCACAGCTTTCCCATCTCTCCCCATTACCGCCTGATGATACCTTAGGGCACGGTTTTTCTCCATTTTGCACTCAGCCATTCCCAGCCTGTGTTCCAATGTGGAGATCAGCTTTGGGCAGAGCAGGCAATCTTTTTTTTTTTTTTAAGATTTATTTATTTATTAGAGAGAGAGAGAGGTCACACGTGTGAGTTGGGGAAGAGGCAGAGGGAGAGGGAGAGAGAGAATCTCAAGCAGACTCTGTGCTGAGCTCAGAGCCCAACACAGGGCTTGATCCCAGCACCACAAGATCATGACCTGAGCTGAAACCAAGAGTCGGACGCTCAACAGCCTGAGCCACCTGGGCTCCCCCAGAGCAGGCAATCTCTGAGCGTCCTCTGAATGTGGGGTGAAAGTCATAGGTCCTAGTAAATGAAGTTCAGGTTAGTGTCGCTCTGTGGTTGAGCAGAAGAAAGTCAGTTGATGGGGTCCACTTAGGTTAATGTGGAGTCAGCCCCCTGTCATCAAAGAAGGCTCAAGGTCTGAACTGTTGAAAGCCAAATTACCAAAATATGAAAAAGACTCTCTTAATAAAGAATATATTCATTATATTTCTTCCTAGCCAGCTGGGGGCAGGGAGGCTGGGAAGCCACAGGGTGTCCCTGAAGGTTTCTCTGGAGGGATCTCGAGTTTGGGACCTACAGGGGTGGGCAGTCCAAGATGCTAGGCCCAGCCTCATCCCCTTGCAGCCCGCTCCTCATGTCAGTCCCCAGGCCCATGACAATCCCATCTGGATGTCTGACCGACCCATCCCTCCCTTCACCCCCCTTCAATGGACACCAAGAGCAGAACCCTTGCAACAGAGACTGGGTGCCTGGGGTACCCCCACTGCCCTGCCATTTCCCAGCCTCAGTGGCTGGAAGTCTGGCAGAGATAAACTGGACAGTCCTTCAAATGGAATTTAGGGGATAAAGGGCAAACCAGGCAACTGGAATGACATAATTATAAGGAAAGTGAAATCAGTCCCTGGTGGTGGAGTCCACTGACCTGCTTGTCCTGGGATATCAGGTGGCCGGTTCTGCAGCTGGGAAACTTGTCCTTATGTGCAGTCTGAGTAGAGCCTGGGGTCACTGTCTCTTCAGCGAGGTGAGGGAGTGCCTTGAATAGGTGGTCAGTGGGGCCCCCCAAGTTTCACAAGGGTCTGAGTTTTAATGGAACCTATGCAGAGAAAGGTAAGCAGGAAGAAGGCGCATGGTCTAAGATGCAATATTGGGGAGAGGGGGTTTCCCGGGGTTTTGGGGCCAGAGAAGTGGAGGGCTAGAGAGAAATAGGGCGTCTTGGTTGAATAACTCAAGGCCTACTGTGGGGAGGAGGGCCTGCCTGGCTCTGTGACTTGATGTCTTAGCAGAAATCTCCATCGGCTTTGGGATTTGTACTGGACAGACCTTTGATGAGCTCCTCTTGTGTTTGCCTGCTCCGCACATACACTTCTGCTCAGAGTGCCCCTAGGTGACCTTGTGAAGCACCTGTGTCCCAATCTTTCTGCATGGTTCCAATGGGGCTGCTCTTCCCTTTGGCCTAATTGGTCCAGCTAATCAGTGTTTGGCAACCCCGCCCTGGCGGGGTACAGTGACTGGCTACTGGCTGATAGGAGGCAAGCCTGGAGCTGCTGGGGGGCTTTACAGAGACAGCCTTGCTGAGGGGGAAGCCAGCCCATGGAAAGTAGAGGTATGGAAACAGCTGGAGACCAAGAGCTGAGGACACAGTATGGGTCCTTGGTCCTGGCAGGCTTGAAACCAGCACACCCTGAACCTCTCCGTTACCTGACAATGCATTGCCTTCAGCGTAAACCAGCTGGGATTGGGTTTCTGTTACTTACAACCAGGAGGGCCAATACAAATGTCGCAGGTCCAACTTACTCTACCGCTTGCTTATTCCCTAAGTTGGCACAAGACGGATGATACCAGGGAGGCTTGCTTGCTAGGTGCCAGGCATGGTGGAAAGTGACGTCACATCTCCTGTCCTGATCACATAACTGGGCAGCGTCCAGACTAACGCTCGTGGCGAAACTCTCCCCTGCTGTGTTCTGCGTCTTCCTCTTACTGCTTCTTGTCCTATCTGCCCCTGGAGCAGGCGGTGGGCTGCAGGACAAGCCACCAGCCCTGGACCCCAGAAGTGAGGCACCGTTCTCTCTGCCTTTCGGCTTCATCTCTCCCCAGAAGGTTTGTGGATTGAATCCTCTTTCCAGCACCTTTGTAGTTTTCTGGCTTCCCTGTACACTGAAGGCAAAACACAGCCTGCCGGGCCGGGTGCTCAGAGCACCTGAAAATACGGTAGTCATGTTTCCTTCCTCTCATCCAAAGACAGACGAGAAGTAATGCGTTGATCTTCCAGCGCAAGTAGTCAGACAAAAGCAGCCCCCCGCCCCTGAACTCGACATCCTTTCCCTCCTTTGGGTTGAGAGGAGAGGTTGGCTATGGTCGTCAGACCTCTGGGTGTGAAGTCCACCTGCCAGGTGTGCTGGCGGTGAGGAAAGATGCATTCCTACCTGCAGTCCCAACATGCAAACCACTGAACAAAGGCACTGGCCTCTGAGATTGGGAGTAAGAATGTCTTGTCACCATGGTTACCAGGAAATGCTCCCACTTATATATAATAAGGGCTTTAGAAGACACCAGGCCATCTGATATTCCAGGCTGGGGCCAAAGGAGAGGGTGTCTGGAGGCCCATTCCTTATGCAGTTACCGCGGCAATGGGCCGGGTACTGAGCCCCGCCCTGGAAACAAGGCTTTATTTTATTGGGGTTGGGGGAGGGCAGGACAGAGGCCTGGGCACCTTCACCCAGCGTCCCTCTGTTACCCAGCCTTTAGTCCTGCCTCTGGCCACAACACTGGGGCAGGAAGGAGTGTTTGCACCGTCTCTGTGCGTGTGTGTGGGAGGGGGTCACCCCAGATAGGGAGCTGGGGGCGTGGCGGGTGTTGGAGAAGCCATGTCGTCTTCTTTAGTCCTCAGGCTCCTACCTGGAAGAAAGGCAGAAGAGAAGAGGGAGAGGGGGAGGGGGAGAGGGAGATGAGAGGGAGAAGAGAGGGAAAGGGAG
>ML104770.1:0-84073 GCA_003697995.1 Taxidea taxus jeffersonii
GGGGGGTGGGGGGAAGAGGGGTTGGGTGAGGGTGGTGGGGTTACATCATATGTTTAAATAAAGTAAAAAAAAAAATCAACATGGTGATATTTTCAGAAAATATTCCACTTTATCTTGAAGCTCATAAGCATTACTGTTGATGCTGTTTATTCACTCTGTGTAGGTAAAATCTCTGAAATAAACTGGAAATGATCACTAAGATCACTTTCATGAGATTAAGTACTAGAATGCAATGACATTAAATGAAATATAAATTAAAGTACAATCTAAGACATTGTAGTAATGACTAATAGATGTTTCCCTGATCAAAGCTTTGAATATAAAGCATTTTGGATAGATTTGAAGAATAATATTTAGTAACTGTGTTTCTAAAAATGTCAAGCTAAAGGAAGTTATACTGTCAAAAAACTGGAATGTAAAAGTTCACTTAGTAGATACACCACTATGCTCATTAATCTACCTTTAATAGGGATAAATAGCTTGGGGATATAAAAACATTGCTTAATTTTGTTCATCGATTTAACTTTTAACTGGTAACTTCCTGGTTTTATTTTTTTTAATTTTTGTTTTTTTTTAAAGATTTTATTTATTTATTTGACAGAGGGAGAGAGATCACAAGTAGGCAGAGAGGCAGACAGAGAGAGGGGGGAAGTAGGCTCCCCGCTGAGCAGGGAACCCTATGTGGAGCTTGTTCCCAGGACCCTGAGCTCATGACCTGAGCTGAAGCAGAGGCTTAACCCACTGAGCCACCCAGGTGCCCGAACTTCCTGGTTTTTAAGTTAGTATGAAAGAACTATCTTTTGTAAAGAAAATAGCTTACTAATATTTGGGAGTATTTTGAAACACTTGGCATTAATATTTTAAAATATGACTAAATCAGCTATCTGGTTAATTAATTTATCATTACAAATTTAGTTTGTATCATCTGTTTCAGAGCAATTATTTCTGGGTCAATTGTTAAATTAACATTTGAACTTGAGTACTTTATACAATGTTTTAGATCTATGGTGATTCCATAAGCTTTCACAAAGAAATAGCTATCATCCACACAGGATGGGTTTAAAAAATAAATTGAGCATTAAACCCCAAAGTTATTGCTATTCCAGGAGGGAAGGAGGATTTCTAGCATAACCTGGGAAAAATATATAGAGTCATCATTTCATTTTTCCACAGATGGTATTCATGTTAGAAGTTATACTCTTCCAAGTAAATTATCAGACTAGTCCATGTTACCCCTCCCAGCTATAAAGCACAGTTGGGAATGAGGGAAGAGGGAAAAGGTAAATATGTATGCACACATATATACATACACAGGCAACAAGTATTATAAGGAATAATGAGAGGAGAATTATACTCCTATGTTTTAGCACTTCATTACTGCAAATAAAGGCAAATAAGTAAGGGTTGAGGGGCTTTTTAAATGACTGATCAAATTTTATACTGTAATTTTGAGTGAATACAGATAAAGAAGTAGCTACACTCAGTCTGAAAATACAAGCATAATACTGTTAACCTTGTCTAAACTGGCTGATGTGGGATACAGAGGATGATTAGTACTAAAACTCAAAATAATAAAACTAGAAGATGTAAATGAGACCAGAATAGACATAATTCCTTCACTAATCTTTGATATTGAGTTTTATGAACTACTGATGGGCAAAATCCCAGAAATAAACTGGAAATGATCACTGGATGAGATCACTTCAATGTGATTTAGTATTGGAACAAATATCAGGGCAATATGTTTTTGCAGTTAATGTCACCTGCATTAAGTACATGCTATCTGTTTCATAAATAATAGGTTATTCAGTCCATAATGTAGGCTGGTTGATTTAATAATTTACTCTTAGTAGAGATCCAAATTGAAATAACTTTAAGTGTTTTTATCCTGAATCTGGTGGACGATAACAGGAAGCAACTTGTGAAAAGCCCAAGTAATAACACTTCTTAAAAACACTACCTAAAAAACTGATTCTTGTCTAGAATTCTACATATTACAAACCCAAAATAGCCAAGAAGTCAAAACATTCCTTATAAAATACATGTAATATAGAAATATCATAAAATTGTCGGTAAAAATTATCACATTATTTTAAAAATCAGGTGGGTTGTTTCTGAAATTTTTTGGGCTTGTTTTTGTACACATTCACCTGTGAAATGACAGGAAGTCTGCACTTGGAGAGTTGTATTTTGACACTCAAGCATTGCTTCATTCCCATGAAAATAATTTAAACATCCTAATAGTTCAATAAATTTGCTGCCTTCTGGAGCCTCAAGGATACCTTAGGAGACATATTTTTGGGTATACCATTTCCAACGAACATTGTTTAATTTGGTTACTCAAACTTTAAATTTCTATTCAGTGGTGGTGCTAAGCACTATGATAAGTATTGGGTATAGAGAAAATCAAAGAACATAATCTCTGTGCTGGAGGCTGGGGAAGTAAGTGGAGGTAGGGCATAAATAATGGTGTAAAGTTCTAGAAAAGGGGATTCTGGTTTCTGCAGAGACAAAGGAAACTGAAAAGTGACCATGCCCCAGAATGTCAAGGAAGAGCTAGCAAAAGAATAGTATTTGAGTAAGGCAGAAAGGTTGGGGTAAAAATCTCCCAGTTTTATGCAAGAGACAGAGCCTTATAAGAAAGGAGTTATTAAGGGAGCAGTGAGTGTCCTGCTGTGACTTAAGTCTAGCCTGTACAAAGGAGAGTAGCAGGACTTGAGCCAAGAAGACAGCTTGTCAACAATCAGGTTGGCTAAGGTCTGCTTTATCATGATAAAGACTTTGGATTTCATCTGATAAATTGATAGGGGTTTTACAGTTAAAACTTTCCTGTAACTAGAAAAGTACTATATATTAGTATGATAAAATTTGGAAAATATAGAATAGTAAAAAATTGTTTAAATGTCCCCAAGTATCCACCCACTCTGTTAGACAAGTATGGTAAATAAAACAATGCCCTACCTCCAAAGTAGATCTCTGTCCTAATCCACAGGGACTTCACTTTTGGATTTTCTGGATAGGCCCCAGGTTATTACCATGTTCTTATGGGGTTTAGAGTCAGAGAAGGGAAGTGACTACTGAAGGCAGCATGTTTATGAGAGATTGAAATTTAAAGATGCTACACTGCTTGTTTTAAAGATGGAAAAAGAAACAAGAAACGAGGATGCAGTTGGTTCTAGACCCTAGAAAAGGCAAGGGAATGGACTGTCCCCTAGAGCCTCCAGAAGAAAGGAAGTCCTTCCAAAATCTTGAATTTAGGACTTTTGACCTCCAGAACTGTAAGATAATGATCCGTTGTGTTGTGTTAAGCCACAAAGGTTTTGATAATTTGTTACAGCTGTCACTAAGGAACTAAGTCACTAAGGAACCCATGTAAGTTCCAAGAGAGCAGAGATTGCATCTCACAGTGATGACAATCCCTCTTTTGCTTGCCATCATGCTTAAAATGCTTAAAAGTCATTTTTTGATGAATGAATTTTTCATCAAGAACAGTAAAACTTACAGATGGTAAACAACAGCCTGTGTGATTTATTAGGAAATGATTTAAGACTGTCAGTGAAGGTTTTTAAAGCAGCAGCATAATACGATTTGATTTGTGCTTTAGAGCTGGAACTCATTGTGGGTGTGAGCTAAATAGGTGGGGGCGGAAGGAAGAGAACATAGTGAAGTGACTGAAAAGTTCAGTCAAGAAATCTTAAGATCTGTGCAGACAGAAGGCAAGGGAAAGGAGAAGGAAACATATACAGGAAGTTGTGATTGAGCATTAGTTGGACAATGGAATCCAGCCTGAATTTGGTTTAAAGCCTCTGGTATAACTTTTAAGAAAACATTAAGTTATAAGTAACTCTATTGTTAACATTAAGTTATAAGTAACTCTACTGTTAAGTCAGAAAAGAGAAAGAGAGAGAGAAAGTTTTGTTGAGAAACTACACTATAATTGACTGACAATTGGCTTATTTGAAGCAAAAACTAAACTGCAGACAATTATGCTACAATGATTTTTCTTAGATGACAAGAAGGACTTATTTGTTGGTCACCATGTTAATATTTATGCTTCTTTTGCCACTTACTGTTTTGCTATTTGAGGAAAATTATGTTATATGCTTTTTATTCTCTTATGTGAAATGCCATTATTTCCTAAAATGGCTTAGTTGCACTTAATAGTGAAGCTTATTAAAGAGCTCTGTTTTCTTTGTTTCAAATTGTCTTATACAAAACACAGCAGCTGCAGGACAAGACCATAAATGAATGATATTATTCAGTTCATAACCTTCAAATATTGTGACTCATTAAAAACTCTGATAGGTAAATTGCCTATTATCTCATTTTCAATATAAAAAATACCCAAAAAACTGGAGGACAGAGGGAATATGTGGCTGGTGTCCTTCCCTCGTAGAGAAAATTGCAAATTCACAATAATTCCACCTTAGAAAAGCTAATTTTGAGAACTGTACCCCTGAAACAAATAATACATCATATATTAATTAAGATAATAATTAATAAAAAAATAAAGAGATTTAAAAAAAGATAATTTTGCCTCTATTTGTCAATGTTGAACAAGAGGCAACCTAATGTAAAACAATTTTTAGTATATTTCAACCTCCCACATCAATAAAAGTTCTAAAGATTAAGGATTCTCTTTTAAAAGAAAGTATTAAGTGATATTCTTCATATCATATTAAATTTTAGACATCTTTTACCTTAGGAAGAAAAAAAATACTCAGATGGTTAATGGAATCTTTCAACCTTTCATTGTATTCACTTTCTTAATCCCAAACCTGCAATCATTGAGCTTATACTTAAATTGGGCTCAATTCAGGATTAAAATGGATGACTATGGGTGAAAGATTCATAGTCTACAGATGGACTTAGATATGATATGGTGGAGTTAGGGGAACCTAATCTGATTGGGAAGGGACTCAAAAGGGAGTGGGTAGAGAAGTTTTTAATAATAGAGTTTGGGAAATAATCTAATTCTGATTGGAATCAAAGGTGAGTAGGTAGAGGAGTCTTCATAGTTTCTGACCTCTAGAAAGTTAGGATTTATGTATTTTTCAACTATGGATACTTCACACCTAAGCAATGTCAGAAAATTGGTAAATATTCCATTATTTTTCCTTAATACAGAGAGTGATATTTAATTCAGCCTTGAAAAATATACAGAACACTACCAGTTAGGCAAGAGGGAAATGTAATTTCAGTAAAGGTATGAGTTATTTGCAAGGTGGATTTTTTTTAATATTTAATTATTTATTTGACAGAAAGATCACAAGTAGGCAGAGAGGCAGGCAGAGAGAGAGAGAAGGAGAAGCAAGCTCCCTGCTGAGCAGAGAGCCCGATGTGGGGCTTGATCCCAGGACCCTGAGATCATGACCTGAGCCGAAGGCAGAGACTTTAACCCACTGAGCCACCCAGGTGCCCCGAGGTGTGGATTTTTACAGACTTACAAGGCTGTACCTGTGAAGTAGAGATGATGTGGCTGGAAAAACTTGATCAGGATTAACCTGTGAAAGGCTTTGTTTGACAAATGAAAGTTGTGGAATTTTTTCTTCTTTAGTTATTGAAAGACCATTGTGGCCTTTGGAAGTTTGGCATCAAAGAACACCCTTGTAAAGAGAGAAGGGGAGATGGCTTGGTAGGCCATTCAACAGCCTGGGGGCAAGAAAACTAGTCAGTAGATCATTGTTTCTTCTCAAGAGGATTTGAGGCCTAGTAAGATATAAATGTTTTGACTATGTAGAAAAGGAGATATTCACCACTCTGCAAAATAATATTTGTGATTTTATTTAAATCACTTGATAAATTTTCTTCTAACAAATATACAAGAAAGTCTTTGGATACATCTGAAAATCTTAGTAAAGAAAATCCTCTTTGCAGATGTCCAGTTATATTTTAGAATTCATCATTAAAAGAGTGAACTTTAATTTCAGAAATAGATTGTCATGTCAACAAGGAGAAATTCCCAAAAAGTTTGTAATCAGTCTGGAAAAGAATGTTAAACATACTGATTACTCAATTCTAGCAGACTCCAGAGTAATGTTTCCACCCACCATTATGAGATTATAAATTCACAAGGAAATGGAAGTGGGCATAAGAAGTAAATCCTACTATTAAAACACATAAGCTGATAAGAAGCATTAAAGAGAATGTATATTTTATTCAGAAGTAATATATTATTCCAAATTCTGGAAACCTGTTAGTTTTTCCTATTTTCTATAATATCAGAAAGTATATTACAATAGAGGATCTCTATTTCTAGCAATTTATTTAAAAGATGATGGTAATTCTATATTGAAGTCATTGAAATTTCTAAGTTTTAAATGCACATTTTTAAAATATTTTTATTTATTTGACACAGAGAGAGTACAAGTAGACAGAGCAGCAGGCAAAGGGAGAGGGAGAAGCAGGCTCTCTGCTAAGCAGGGAGCCTGATGTGGGGCTTGATCCCAGAACCCTGGGATCATGATCTGGGCCAAAGGCAGTGGCTTAGCCAACTGGGCCACTCAGGTGCCCCAAATGTACATATTTTTAATCAGAATTATTACTTGTTTTTTTTTTATAGTTTGGTATTAACTTAAATACATTTTGGAATAATTTAAATACATTTCTTCTTTGGAAGAAGAAAATACACAAAGCAAAAGATGTCATATGTCAAAAACATATTTTTTATCTACTCTCACCTATAGTAAGTAGTATTTCAGAATTAATCATCAAATATTTATTGAATACCCACAATGTTCCCTTAAATTTTCTAGGTACTGGAAATACAGCAGAGAATAAAAGAAAGCTCCCCAACTTCATGGAGCTTACCCCCCATGGGGAAAATCAGAAATCAATGAATGAACAAACTACAATATGTCAGGTGATAAAAACTACAAAGAAAAATAGAACAGGGTAATGGGATAAGATGGGTGATCAGAGAACCCCTTTCAAAAAAAGAGACTTTTGAGCAGAGATATAAAGTAATAATAGCATAAAGATATCTGGGAAAAGAGCTTTCTACATGTATGAAGCAACAAGTGTGGTTAGAGTGTTTGGCCTGGTCACTGATCTACAGGGAACCCAATGTGGAGGAATAGTGTGAGTATAATAGATTGTGCTAGAAGTTGAGGCAGAATTTTGTATATTAATGTGGATATAATGAGTTGATGTTGAAAAATTCTTGAGTAGAGAATTACCATGATGTTACTTCCATCTTAAAAAAAAAAAAAAAAAAGGCACCTGGGTGGCTCAGTTGGCTGAGCAACTGCTTTTGGCTCGAGTCATGATCCTGAGTCCTGGGATCTATTCCCACATTGGGCTCCCAGCTCCACGGGCAGTCTGCTTCTCCCTCTGACCTTCTCCCCTCTTATGCTCTCTCTATTTCTCTCTCTCTCAAATTAATAAATAAAATCTTAAAATAAAAATCCCTCTGGACACCTGGATGGCTCATCAGTTAAGCAACTGTCTTCAGCTCAGGTCATGATCCCAGGGTCCTGGGATTGAGCCTTACAAGGATAAGCCTTACATCCCTCTGCTTCTCCCCCTGCTTGTGTTCTCTCTTTCAAATAAATAAAATCTTTAAAAAGAATCACTCTATGGGACTTCTGGGGAAGATGGCACAGTAAGAGAACCCTAAGTTTCCCTCATTTCACAGATAAAATTAAATAACACCTCCATCAATATAAATAACCCAAAAAACCTGACCTGAAAAGTGGCAAAAAAAAAAAAAAGTACTCTGCCACTAAATGTAGAGAACAGGCTACATAAAAAGGGGAGCCAAATGGAACCAAGGGGTTGTCCTCAGAAGAGAGGGACTTGGAAAGCACAGAAAGGAGAGAAGAGCAAAACCTCACAACAGGCATGAGGGACCCACATGAGGAAGATGAATTCCCTATAACATTTGGTTTGAAAACCAGAGAGGTCTAACAATTAGTGGGGCTTATCACCTGGAACATTAAAAATTAGCAGTCTTGGCCCTGGGAGAGCTGAGAGGATGGAGTCCCTGCCCTTAAAGAGACAGCAAAACAAACAGCCCTACTGTGAGATACAGCATAGGAGAAGCATTTTGAAAAACACCTGATGAATGGATAAAGAGAAGTGGTGTATATACACAATGGAATATTATGCAGCCATCAAAAGAAATCTTGCCATTTGCAACAATGTGGATAGAACTAGAGGGTATTGTGCTAAGTGAAATAAGTTAATCAGAGAAAGAAAATTATCACATGATCTCCCCGACACATAGAATTTAAGAAACTAGGCAGAGGATCATAGGGGAAGAGAGGAAAAAATGAAACAAGATGAAACCAGAGAAGAAGACAAATCATAAGAGACTCTTAATCATAGGACACAAACTAAGGGAGGTGGAGGGGAAGGGGTGAGGGGTAGGGTAACTGGGTGATGGACATTGGGGAGGGTATGTGTTGTAATGAGCACCTGATATTACATAAAACTGTACCTCAGAAATAAATAATATATTATATGCCAATTAACTGAATTTAATTTTAAAAAGTATTCAAAAAAGAAAAAGAAAACACCTGAGGTATAGAAGAAGATTTATTTATGGTCTCAGTGTGTGTGCTTTAGGGGCAGTGATCTTAAGGAGATTTCTCCAAGAACAAAAGAGCTGGCAAGCTCCATCTCCCTTCCTCACCCTCTAGTTTTCCTTGTGGAAACCAACTCAGTGCCAACACTCTCCACCTAGCATGTCAATAGCACACCCACCTCCATGTGCTTCTATGAATCCACTTCCTACCACCTAGCTTCCTTGACAGTTTCCTCAGATAGCTGCAGGACCCCAATGCAATGGACTTGCCTGGACCTTACTAGCACCATGCACCCTGCTCCTGCATTCTCCTGCACACACACCCTTCAATAAACCTTTGGCTAGAGCCCAACCAAATGATGCCACAAGACTGACAGTGTGCAAGCATCCCCAACAGGGGCTAGCACCACTCCAAAGTTACTTCTACCCTGGGGAGAGGGGAAAATTACTACACACATCAGTCCAACTGCAGCCATGGCAGTGGGTTGGGGGCAGACATCTGGTTTGACCGCAGGCCGAAGCTACTAGCTAAATCTTTGCAGGGGCAACACAAGAGAGAGTGCCATGCACTTCAGTGCTACTGCATCTCTGGCAAATGTCTGATCTGACTCAAGCCCACAGTTACCTCAGACTGACCCATTAACAACCCAGGGACCAAACCCTGACCACAACAGGAAATAAATGAAATAGAAACTAAACAAACAAACAAAAACAATAAAACAGATCAATGAAACCCAAGAACTGGTTCTTTGAAAGGATCAACAAAATTGATAAAATTTTAGCCAGATTCATAAAAAGGGAGGGGGGGACTCAAATAAAATTAGAAATGAAAGAGGGTAGTAACAACTAACAGTACAGAAATACACTGGTTATTAGAGATTATGAAGTTATAGGCCAACAAACTGGACAACCTAGATGAAATGGATAATGACTAGATACATATAACCTCCCAAAACTAAATCAGAGAAAGGTAGAAAATTTCAATAGACCAATTACCAGCAAAGAAATTGAATCAATAGTCAAAAAACCCCCAGCAAACAAAATTTCCAGACCAGATGGCCAACAGGTAAATTCTACCAAACAATTAAAGGGTTAATAACTACTCCAAAGAATAGAAGAGGAAGGAAAACTTCAAAATTCATTCTGAGACTAGCATTATCCTGATACCAAAATCAGATAAAGACACTAACAATGACAAAAAAAAAAAAAAAAAAAAAACCACTTCAGGCCTATATATCTGATGGGCATAAATGCAAGAATTCGCCAAAAAAGACTATCAAATCAAGTCTAATTATACATTAAGAAAATCATACACCGTGATCAAGTGGGATTTATTCTAGGGATGTAAGAGTGGTTCAATATTTGCAGCTCAATGAATGTGATACATTATATCAACAAGAGGAAGAATAAAAACCATATGATCATTTCAATAGGGTCAGAAAAACATTTGACAAATTACAAAATTCATTCATGATTAAAAAACCTTAGCAAAGTAAATTTAGGGGAGCACATCTCAACATAACACAGACCATATATGAAAAACCCACAGCTAACATCATTCAATTGTGATAAATGGGGAAATTTTCCTGTCAGGTCAGGAAAAAGACAAGGATGTCCACTCTCACCACTTCTTTTCAACATGGTACTAGAAGACGTAGCCACAGCAATCAGATAATAACAATAAATAATAGGCATCCAAATCAGTAACGGAGAAGTAAAACTTTGAGTTTTTGTAAATGCCATGATAGTATATAAAAACACTAACGAATCCATTAAAAAAAAAACAGAATTAATAAGTGAATTCAGTAAGGTTGTGAGAGAAAAAGTCAATATATATAAATCCATTGTATTTCCATACAATAATAATGACATAGCAGAAAGTGAAATTAAGAAAAAAATCCCATTTATAATCATACCAAGAATAATAAAATACTTAGTAATAAACTTAACCAAGGATGTGAAAGACTTGTACTCTATAACTATAGAACATTGATGAAAGAAATTGATGATGACACAAACAAATAGAAAGATATTCCCATTAGATTGGGAAAACAAATGTTAAAACGTTCATACTGCCCAAAGCAATCTAAGGATTTAATTCAATACCTATCAAAATACTTAACAGCATTTTCCAGAACAAGTAATCTTAAAATTTATTAAAGAACCACAAAAGACCCTGAGTAGTCAAAGCTTCTTGAAAAAGAAAAAAAAACTGGAGGTATCATAATCCCAGATATCAAGAGATACTACAAACTTGTAATAATCATAACAGTATGGTACTGACACAAAAATATATACATAGGTCAATAGAACAGAATAGAAAGCCAGAAACAAATCCATGATTACACAGTCCATTAATCTTTGAGAAAGCAAGAAAATGTAATGAGCAAAATATAGCTTCTTTAATACACGGTGCTGGAAAAACTGAACAGACATTTGCAAAAGAATTAAATTGGATCACTTTCTCACAGCATATATGAAAATAAAATCAAATGGATTAAACACCTAAATGTGAGACATGAAAACATAAAAATCCTTCAAAGAGAGCACAGGCAGTAATTTCTCTGACATTGGCCATAGGAACATTTTTCTAGATTATGTCTCCTGAGGCAAAAGAAACAAAAGCAAAAATAAATGATTGGGACTACATCAAAATAATAAGTTTTTACACAGGAAAGGAAACAATCAACAGATCTAAAAGACAACCTACTGAATTGGAAAAGATATTTGCAAATGACAAATCTGAGAAAGGGTTAGTATCCAAAACATATAAAGAACTTATTCAACTCAGTACCATATAAAACAAATAATCAAATTAAAAATGGGCAGAAGGGGCACCTGGGTGGCTCAGTGAGTTAAGCATCTGCCTTCAGCTAAGGTCATGATCCCAGGGTCCTGGGATCCAGTCCCACATTAGGCTCTCTGCTCAACAGGGAGCCTGCTTCTTCTCCCTCTGCCTGCTACCCACCCCTCCCTCCTGCTTGTTTTTTTTTTTTCTCTGTCAAATTAAAAAAAAAATGGGCAGAAGACGTGAACAGATATTTCTCCAAAGAAGACATAAGAATGGCCAATAGACACATGAAAAGATTCATTAATCATCAAGGAGTTAGAAATCAAAAGCACAATGAGATATCACCTCACACTTGTCAAAATGGCTTAAATAAAAAACACAAGAAACAACAGGTGTTAGCAAGGATGTGAAGAAAAAGGAACCCTCTTGCAGTTTTGGTGGGAATACAAACTGGTGCAGCCATTGTGGAAAAGAATACGGAGATTCCTCAAAAAAATAAAAATATAATTACCATGTGATCTAGTGTCCTCAGTATTGGGTATTTACCCAAAGAATATGAAAACATTGATTTGAAAAGATGTATACACCCTTATGTTTATTGCAGCATTATTTATAATAAGCCAAATTTTGGAAGCAGCCCAAGTGGCCATTAATAGATGAATCTCAGCCATAAGAAAGAATGGAATCTTGCCATTTGCAACAACATGGAAAGATATAGATGGTATATTCCTAAGTGAAATAAGTCAGAGAAAGACAAATACCATAGGATTTCAATCATATGTGGAATTTAAGAAACAAAACAAACAATATGGAGACAAACCTAAAAACAGACACTTAACTATAGAGAATAAACAGATAGTTACCAGAGCTGAGATGGGTAGAGGCATGGGTGAAATAGCTGAGTGGAATTAAGAATACATTTATCATGCTAAGCACTGAGTAATGTATATAATTGTTGAATCAATATATTGTGCAGCTGCAATTAATCTAACTCTGTATATTAACCATACTGGAATTAATGTTTTTTTTTTTAATTACCAAAAAAATCACTTTAGCACTTGTGGGACTATACTTAAGTAGTATCAAAGGAGGTCACCAATAGAATGGGAGGCTATTGCAGTGGTCCATATGAGGAATGATGGTGCCTTGTGGTATGATGGTATGATCATAACAGTGGGGGGATTAAAAAAAAGTAGTTAGAAATGTATGTATCTTGAAAATTGAACCTATAGGATTTTCTGTGGGATTAATTCACGGTCTTAAAAAAGTTAGGAAATCAGGACAGGAACAGACTTGGGGGTAGTAGTAGAGATGGGAGGAGCCAAATTTTGGCTATTCATTATTAAAATGGAGATGTCATGTCAGCTTGTCATATATGTAAGTTTGGATTTCAAAAGAGGCTAAAGCTGGACATACTCAGAAGTTATAAGAAATTGAAGATGTGTTTATAGACATGGGGTTTGATGAAATCTACAGAGTAAGTGCAGATGGAATGGTAGAGATGGTTGATAAAGCACTAGGAAACTATCATTTAGAGGAATCTGTGAATAATTAACTTTTTAGAGCAACTGGATGTGGAAAGAAACAAACAACAAACAAACAAACTCTTGAATATTTAAATTAGACCCTGAGAGTAGATTTTATCTTCTGAGATGGGCAGCATGGGGAATGCCACAAAGCCAAGTGGTGAGTCTGGAGTCCACCCCTGAGAAGCTGTAAGGAAGAACCTCAAATACACACCAGGCTGGTGCCAAACAAGGCTAAAGAGAGAGGCTTTTATCCATGCCAGGCTATAATGACATCCCTCTCTGTTATGTCAGAGGGGCCCACAGAGGGAGACTGGACTTCCACAGTTCCCTGCAGTACTGAGCCACTCCTCTACCTCCCCACTAGGGTAGCGCCATAGAAGGCTTGCAGAGAGTGAGGACTAGCACCACCACCATGTGGCATGGGGACACCTCCCAAACCCATCAGAAGTAATAAGGGGTACCCCCTCCTTGAGTGTCAACAATTAGGCAACCCTAATTAGCAGTACTGAGGCGGTACTTTGCCCTGAAAGGATGGTGGTAGTGAAAACAGAGGAGGAAGTAAGGTATAGAGTCTCCTAACATACAACACCTAAGATGGCTGGGTTTCAGGTGAAAAACACTGATGAAGTCAAGAACCAGGAAGATATCAAACCTAATAATAACAACAACAATAACAACAACAAATCTAATAATAATAACAACAACATAATAATAACAACAATGTAGATACCAGTACTAAGGTAACAAAGATGTTATAATTATCTTGCAAAAGTTTTAGAGCAGCCATCATAAAAATGCTTCAACCAGCAAGACCCTCCTAGAGATATGAAAAAGTCTCCACAAAGAAATAGGAGATATACAGAAAGCTAAAAAAAATATAAGATGTAGTAATATGGTGTGCAGAGAAGTTATTTTAAATGAAAGAATGTCATGAACAAGGTTATGGATATGAGACTGTTTAAGGAGGAGAAGTTTGAGGGTAAGGAAGAGTGAGCTAGCAGGGAATCATGTTTGAGTGCAGAAGGCTGAAAACAGTGGAAAAGCAATGGAAGCTGTTCTTTAAGTGAATAAATAACTGATGAGAACTTTTAGTGATGATCAATATGTACAAGTCTTGAACTAGGGTCTGAAAGCACAAAGGGATTTAAGCTATGCTTCTGCCCTTAAGGAAATTAAAATCTAGTTAATGAAACATTACAGCCATACAAATGCATTTAAAGAGAATAAAGTTGGGCATCTGGGTGGCTCAGTGGGTTAAGCCTCTGCCTTTGGCTCAGGTCATGATCTCAGGGTCCTGGGATCGAGCCCTGCATTGGGCGTTCTGCTCAGCAGGGAGCCTGCTGTCCCCTCTCTCTCTGCCTGCTTCTCCACCTACGTGTGATCTCTCTCTCTCTCTTTTTCAAATAAATAAATAAATAAACTTTAAGAGAACGAAGTTTACTTCATTATTTGCATGTGAACATATAGATAGTAGAGTATCATTTATTTTTTTAAAAGATTTTATTTATTTATTTGACAGACAGAGATCACAAGTAGGCAGAGAGGCAGAGAGAGAGAGGAGGAAGCAGGCTGTCCGCAGAGCAGAGAGCCCGATATGGGGCTCGATCCCGTGACCCTGGGATCATGACCCGAGCTGAAGGCAGCGGCTTTAACCCACTGAGCCACCCAGGCGCCCCAGTAGAGTATCATTTAACTAAATGCATTTAAACTCAGGTCCTCATAAATATTTTTTGATACATTACACTTGAGGTTTTCATTTAAATAATAGTCTATAAAATATTGTAAGTATATTCTGTGCCATCTGGATGCCAGCCTCCTATCTACAGACTGCAAGACTATTTCATTTGTGTGTGTTTATCGTTCATTGCATGATAATCAGGTAACATTGCTTTAATTTTAGTGAACTAATGAGAAAAAAATCCAGGTGGACTTAAGGAGTAAATGATGCATTTGAAACCAGTGAAGGTAAATGACATTGCAGTGCATGAAGGCATGAATGTTTTAGAATATTTCGAATGAAGAAAAATGTTGGGAGGATTGCATCATCTCATATTGTAGGTGTTATTTATAGTCCTGCCATAATACTTCTTCCATGAGATGATGCAATCCTCCAACACTCATTTTTGGCTTGGCAGTGTAAAAAAGTAGCAATTAATACTATGCTCACTTAATGGGTGGGGATTTGTTTTCATTTATTGTAATCATTTGAATTATGTTAGTTTCATAATTTCATTAGTGTTAATTGATAATTTATTTGATTTTATATTTACATAGGATCTATAAAAGAAGGGTCTTATGCATAGGCTTATGTTATATTACACTATAATGAAAATTATTTAAGTCAATGTTGGTGATCTATAGGATATTTTTCCCTTTTAAGTGGACCCACACAAAGTTGGAGAAATACTGACTTCAGTTGTTCAGCAGAGGACTTGCCTAATTCCATCAGAGGTTTAGGGAGCATATAGTAGATAGATTGCAGCTGGGAAAGGGTGGACCAGGCAGGCGTGTTAGATCATCAGTGCAATCAGGACTCCAGTGATGAGAATATGAATTATGAGTGGTAGTGGGAAGATAGTGGAAAGGGAGTTGGAGGACTCCCACTGGCCAGCTTAGAGAACTGGTAAATAACAGAAATAAAGGAGTAGCTGGGCAAAAATTGATTAAGGGGGAATATTCCTTTTTTAGAAAAAGATAAATCAAGCAAGGAAAACAATAATATTGTGCATAGGAAATGGTTCAAAAATGGGATGAGTTTAATAGAACAAAAAATTGCAGAAGAGCACAATATAGATTAGAGGGCAAAAATGACATGAATGAAATCCAAACAATATATAACAGCCACCAGAGAAAAGTGAATTAATGATCCTTGAAAAATTAAGCTCATAAAGTGTAAAGTAGATGAAAATTATAAATTTTCTTAAAGTAAAGCCATTCATCATCATGCACTCCTAGGTAGGTTTTAAAATATACAGGGTATCAATAATCATGAAAATATACAAAATTACAATTAATTTTTAAATTTGTATTGAAGATGAAGTTATATCTGTTCTTGTAGCTCTACATATGAGAAAATCACAATTCTGTTAGATAACAGAAGAGAAACAGCATTTTATTATTTATATTTTTTAATGTATTTTATTAACATTCATTCATCTAGACCAGGTTTTTACATGTTTTCTAGGTAGATGAACCACCCGAGTTTATAAATTGTGGACCCCAAATTGTGGCTGTTTCTATACAAATACCTAAGAACATATCTAGTCAGAGGCATAATTTTGAGCAAAAAGACATACACTGAAGACTAAATAATAAATGTTTGCATAAAATTTTAAGAAACAGAAAAAATCTATGGTTCTATAAGTTAGAAGGATGTTTACCTCTTGGTGGAAATTGACTGATTGGAATGTAGAAATGTTTTCTCTTGTGACTTGGAGGTGGCAACAATTCATTGAGATGTACACCTAAGATTAGTGTACTTTATGTATTCCACCATGTGTATATTTTACTTCACTATAAAATGAAAAAGAAAGAATAGAGAGTAAAACTGTAAATCAGTGTCACAAATAGAGACTGGAGGAATTCAGTCCCTCCCTTTATGTGGAAAAACACTGGTGATTAAAATATAGCTTGCAGTTATCATTACATTTGCACTCTCCAATGCAAATTCTAAAAGAAACTGAAAAGAACTAATTTTCCGTCCAAGGAGAAGGGAAGATTTTTTTGGTTTTACACTATGAACAGAAAACCAATGTGTCATCACCCCCGACCTTTCCCACATAGCCAATTCTTGGCCTCATGCCAAGCACCTTAACTTAGTTCTTGATCAGATGATCAAGTGCTCAATACCCATGATAGATATGCTCAGTCTAGAGTGGGGGTAGTGAGTTGCATTATTCACACACTTTTGGGGAGAGCTCTGGGCTCTTCTTCCAGATAGCAGAAAGCATAGCAACTAGAGGCATTGCAGTGGTTCTGAGTCAAGGGGATTAGAGAAAATGGAGCCCAAGTGATGTTTAAAACTGAATAATCATATCCTCATCAATGTCCTAATGAATGTATAAAGAAATTAAACTAGTCAATTGAATTAATTGCAGGAGGCAACCTTCCGGCAAAAGCAAATGAATTGATTCAACTAATTTGTGCCCTCTCAATGTTTTTACTTAAGATGGAAACCCTGATTAAAAAGGATATCTGTATCCAGTATTCCCACCTGAATGGATAAAAGAGAATCTGAATAATATGTCTTATTCACAACCTGATAACAGGTAATTGCTTAGGATATTAAGTTCCTGCTTATATCTTATTTAGAAGAACACAGGACTTTGATATATTTTATTAGAGCTAATCTCTGAAACACTGTTGACTTTTAACAGTCCTTTTCCCAACAAACAATAAAGAGCCATGAAGAATATTGCTGATGATTCTACAGGGTATTTAAAGTCTGTCTAGAAGATCATTATTACTATTTGGCTTTATTCTGGAAGAAATAAGTTGAGGAATATAAGGACTCATTTTGGACTTTATAGCTTGTGTAGTCATTTATTGTTTAGTTTTCATGAAAGATCTGAAGGCAGTGGTGTAGGTGGATGAGGTAAGATTGAGGATGGAATGCCAGGATTTCTAATTTGGGTCTTAATTTTAAATGAAGAGGGAAAAAAGCAAAAGTAACTAAGGAAATTCAACATCAATGCAGATAGACTTATAAAAGGGTAGAGATGGAAAGGACTTTAGAGGTCCTATATATTAGGGGTGGCAAACTCTGGCTTGCAGGACAAATCTAGCCTGCCTTCTCATTTTAAGGCCCATGAACTAAGAATGCCTTTTACAGATGAGTATATGCAGTCAGTTTGATGAGAAGGAACATTAACTTTGAAATAGTATCCTTTCTAAAGAAGATTCCATTCTTTACATCTGTAGACATATATAGCAACATGACCAATGTTCTTATTATGATTGTCTTAAATTATGTCAAGAAAAATGTATTCTCTCTTTTTATATAAATGTCTACATAATATCCTTGATTGTGCTTTTTGTTCCATGTAGCCTAAAATATGGTAGTCACCCCTGATCTATGATCAACTAAGGCCCATGTCAATGACCTAATGCTGAATCACAATGTCCAGGTCTTTCACATCATCTCATCACATAGGCATTTTATCATCTCACAACTTCACAAGAAAAAGGGTGAGTACAATACAATAAGGTATCTGAAGAGAGTTAGACCATGCTCACATAACTTATTATACCAAATTGTTATGTTTTATTAGTAGTTATTGTTATTAATTTTTACTGTGCCTAGTTTGTAAAGTAAACTTTGTCATAGACATGTACCTATAGGAAAAAAAAAAACATTTTATATAGAGGGTTTGGTATTATCCATGGTTTCAGGCATCCCCTGGGGGTCTTGGAATATTCCCCATGGATAAGAAGAGGGATGATTGTATTACTCTCTGGCACTAAAGAGAAAATATTTGCTGATTCTTAAAGTAGAGTAGTGGTTCTAAAACTATCATGAATCATATTCACGTGGAAGACTTTTAATTCACAAATATCTTGGTCCCATTTCCAGAGTGATCCAGTATGTCTGGTACAGAGGCTGAGAATTGCATTTGTTGTAAGCTTTCAAGGGATACTGATGCTGTTGTCTCTTGGGTCACACACTGATAACCAGTAGTCTAGATCAATCTCTACATTAAAGGAAACTGAAGCCGAAGAAACTAAGTTAGCATGCCCAGGGCACAGCTATGAAGTTGTAGAACCATACTTTAAATACAGTTTTTGGCTTCAGCCTCAGAATTTTTTTCAGCTGAACAAAAATTTTACTGGCATAATAAATTATATGCAAACTTGCAATGAATTAAGAGAGAATATTCAAACTGAAATCCATTTGTCTGTAGAATGATGTCTCAAGGGCATAAACCTTATCATTCTATAGGCCTAATGAATTTTGAAAGCTGTTTTCCAGGTTACATTAAACAATCATTAAACCTGTTCTTAAATTCATCAGCCTGTATGCAACATGTGTATGGCCCAGAATCAATAAGAAAACCATAGGGAAAATAGCTATGCAGTGAGCCCTACATGGCAGCTTATTAATCTAATGAGATGGTTCCATACTGATGTCAACAAAGTCATCAGCTTGCATAATGCTTATCTTTCTCAAAGTGTCTTTTCTCATTTTCCAAATAAACCCTCTGAAGAAATCTAAAAATTAAAAAAAAATCTTTGAAAAATAAGTAGGGAGCTTTTGCCAAGATTACAGAGCTATTGTTAAAATTAAATTCCACCCGAAGTGTGTGGCCTTGGTCTTGACATGATAATTCAAATTTCCTCTTGCTTTTGCTTGGAGATGGAAGAGTGAATAACTTCATGCATTATTATAATATAAATTTAAGTCTCAAATCCTTTCCACAGAAAATTAAACAATGTATCCCTATTGTAATTTCTGGCTTACTAGTCCTTACACGTAAAGGGGAAATCCTTATCTAATATTATTGAAAAGAGAAAATGAATGGGACTCATATAATGAGTGTAATGACCCTGAACATAAATATAAACACAGGTGATATTAACCCATCTCATAACCAAGTGGTTGTTAATAGTCAAAGAATGCCCATTCTATGTTTAGAGCAATTGCCATTCATAATGTTCTGCCTATGATAATAATTCTGTATTTTCCCCACAAATTTACTATGTGCCTGACAATGTTCTGAGTACTTTAATTTTTTAATCTTTCCAAGAACTACATGAAATAAGTATAATTACTATTTGCATTGTCTCCATAAGAAGTGAAAAAATAAAAAAGAAATTGGGCTAGAATGACCCTAAGGTGATGGTTCTCAATAGGTAGGGGCAAGAATTTGTCCCCCAGGAGATGTCTGTCAATGTCTAAAGATAGCTTTGGTTGTCACTACTGTGGAAGCAGGAGTACAAGAGGCATCCTTGGTAGAGTCCAGGGATGCTGATAAGCATCCTACAAGACACAAGACAGACCCCTCACAACAATTACTTGTCCCAAAATATCAGTACTTAGATTGAGAAGTTCTGTTCAATAAGCTTTGCTTTTCACTTCTACAATTACAATTAGAAGGACCAAGACTCTTCACATGTCTGAAAGTTATTTTATGTACAAATTTAGCAGTTGCTAATTACCTTCCTGGTGTCTCTTTTTAGCTGTAGAATTTGCCCTGTGTTTGTTAGATTGGCGCATTCCAAGTCGTCTTCTCCATAAATTAAAACTCATTTTAATTCCAGATTCTGTAACGGGAGAAACTAAGAACAAAACAATAACACTTCATGATTTTTGGAAGGTAAGCTTCTAACTTTCCTCTTTCATTTTATTAAAAAACAATGATGTTGTGGATGACCAAAGATTTTCTCCAAAACAGTTCTTATATGAGTACCTTTTCAAGTATCTCTACACACTGATGCATTCATGAAAGAGTTTGCTTTCTCTAGATTAGTTTCTGGAAAGTGTTAGCTCACAGTAAGGGGAAAATATTCTTAGTGTGCACTTCTAATGAAGGGTGAATTGCATTATGGTTTAGCAAAAAGTGTATATCATTTTTTCAGAAACAGTATACTTTGTACCTCATTATACCTTAGAGGAGCTGTTTCCTATACCACAAGCATGCCTATTTTAAGCAACTTATGAAAAGAAAAATTCTAAAACAATATAAGTGATAAATATTTTCCTCATTCTCTTTTGTTTCTATAGAAATGCTTTTTGTGTGGGAGTGTTATGGACATAGCATTGTTGAAGGTCAGAAACATACACATTATCCTTGGCTATAAACAAGAGAGATGATGGGTTAGCTAATGGCTCAGATCTCAGAGAGGGAAGGTGGAATAACATGATACTCCATATAGACCCATAGCTTTTCCATTGTTTCAAAGTCTCTACTTAATTCAGAATGAGCTGATTTCAAGAATTAGCTCTCTTTGGGTCTGAGGGTCAAATTCTGAGCCTGAGTGATTACCATAAGTATAAAAAATTATTTAGATACCAGGAGTGGAACACTGATTAAATAGTTGAGAGCTCTAAGGAAGTACAGACAACAGAGAACAAAGAAACACAATTTCCTTTCATGGACACTAGCTAGAAGCTGATAGTTGTACAATAGCATATGGTCTGTATTGTTTTTTTTCTTATTCCTTTTCTTGAAACCTAATATCCTTTTATTTTCTGCTTTCTCTGCCCTGCTTTTTATTTCATTTTTTTTCCCCTCTTCTGGCATTCTCCACCCCCACAACACTGCACCAAGGAGATTTAACCCAAGAAAGGAAAACTGAGAATGATAGAATTCACTGATATATAATCAGCTTTACATCAACTATTAAGAGGATAAGGTGAAAGAAAATTCATTTGTCTATAGAGTATCATCACAGTTGGTTAACTAGTCAGTTTTTATATGGTCTACAAAATGATTGAGAGAAAACATTTTTTCTAGTCTTAGGAATTAGCATTAATATATCTCTTCCTTTTATTCTCACATTATGTAGAAAAAAATTACAACTTTTTAAAGTGTGATTTGGAAATTAAAGAAATCATTCCGGAGGTGCTCATTCAAATTCCTCATTAAGATTATTCTAGTTCAGCCTACCTTCTGTGTTTGTGGAAAAAACTGAAAACAAAAATCAGTCCAGCTTTAATAATTGTGGTAATTATAAACCTGCATAGCTCTGTGAACTATATATTCTGGCAGGGAGAGAAATAATCTAGTTCAGATACTCCTACTGTAAAACTCCCATTGATTTTAGTGTACAGATAATCTGGCCCTCAAATTTTTTCTCCTCCATCATATAGCCAGAAAGATGAGTTGAATTTCCTGAATATGTTTCTTTCTTTATTGAATTGTACAAACTAGTGGTTTTTTGAATGGTAAATATCATTCAGCTTAATTACATATTGCTATACTCTCTACTCATGCACATCCTGTATTTCATTGAACTAAAGTTATAACAAATGTTAATTGAAAGATTCTATTGGAAACATATAAAAGAGTTATCAGAAGCTTACTAATGTTAATATATGCGTATATACTTTAAAAGAATTAAAAATTTTAGTCAGAAGCAACCAATAACTCTTTGTCTAAATTACTGTGCTTCATAGTCACAGTTAAAAGAAGGCTTCACTTAATTCTTTCAAAATCAAACAGGATACTATCAGGAAAACTATTGATGCTACATATATTGTGAAACATGAAATAGCATGCATTATGTTCTCAAAAAAATGGAAGTGTCTTACATAAAATAGCATTTAGGTAGTTACTAATATGACAAAATTTATAGTGCTTCCACCTACGTGAATGATATCTGGCAATGATCTAAGACTTATATTATATACCATATATTCAAAGAATGGCTCAGTAGTTCATTACTTAATATCTAAAATATGCCTTTTAGAGCACTAAGAAAACTTTTTGTTTAGATTTTACTATTTTGGTGCAAAGAAGCTGTATTGTTGTTTGCAGTTTCATGGTGATATTTAATAAACCAATGGACACACTAAAATCTCTTGATATATAAGAGTGGTTCCATAGTGTATCAGTGTATCCTGCTTGGGCAGGGAGCCTCAAAATGTATCTGAAATAGTGCTTATAATTAATGGTGCAAGTTATCTGGAAAGCTGTGTTTTTTTTTTCTTTAAATTCTGAAAGGTAAATAAAGAACTGGAGTTTTATAGTTAAGGCAGAAACTGATACTCTTCTGACAAAGTCATATTCAGAATTTCATTAGAAATAAAGAGGTAAAATCAAGAGTCCTGTAACTTTCACTTATTCATCCTTTCACTAAATCATCCAACAAACATTTAAATGCCTACTTCAAAGAGTAGGAAAAAACGTACTAGGTGTTTAAAATAGTATCTCATTTGTGAATGTAATGGTCTGGGGAAGGGTATTTCTGTCCAAAAAAAAAAAAAAAAGACAGAAATGCTCTCTTTAAATTAGAATGTGCTCCAAAATCAAACCTTTATTATTTAAATAAAATAAATGTATTTGACTATTTTTAATGTTCTTAGGATTCCAAAAAATTACTTACAAAATTACTTACAAAAAATAGAAAGCCCCATTTTTTTCAGCTTTTCAGTTCAGACTAATCCTTGTCTTATATTGTTATTATTTTAATAATAATGGGGTGTGTCAAACTAGATTAAGTACTAAGTTCACAGTCCATGATTTGAACTCAGGGAGAAACTGCCAAAATGTCATTTTCCATTTACCACTTTTAGAACTGTCTGTTGTGGTCATATAAGGTAGTTCAATAAGCATATCATATTAAATCTCTTCAACAAAAAGAACTCTTTATTACATATTCATACACTGCTCAGACTAGATTCATAGACTCATACTCAGATTCATAGACTAGCTCAGGCCTTCATTTTCCTGATTATTCAAATAAAATTGAAGATGCTAAATATATATACATATATAGTAAGTGTGGAAACTAATTTGCAGTCAAAGTGACTCTGAATGTTATGTATCATATCACTTGCTTATTTTATGGTTGAGCTACAAGCTAAAAAAAGGGTTTATAACAGAAATGCTTACAACCTCTTAACTATGGCAGTGTGAGCAGCAATATAATAATATATTGTAGCAGTAACCACACAATCAATAGCAGCTCATTAAAGTCAGAAGCATCAATTTAATCAGGAGAATCTACATGTTTTCAATGATCAGTGGAAGATCTTGTCCATCAATGTCCTGTTCAATTCTTAAGTTGCATCTGACAAGTTACAATGGGTTTCATTAAAAGACTTGTGTGGAAGCTAATGTGAAGGCCATTTGTCATTTTAATATATGATCAATACAATCCATAACCAGTGTTCAGATTCATTTACCGAAGGAGAAAGGAGGAGGTCAATCTACACCCCAATGACCTGCATATTATTTCCCAAAGCTCTCTTTAAAACAAAAGTGACTTCTCCATCTGTTTCAACACAAAGCTAAATATAACCACTCATAGGCTGAAGCAAACTATGATGTATTTTTCAACTTCTACTTTTTTTCTTATTAATTTCTCTTTTCTCTGGCTTAAAGGTATAATCCAAGAAAATACCACTGGGCATAAGTGAACACAATGCTTTAAGTTCTTTCACAGTTAAAAATGTTGGCTCCTCTACAAAAACCTCTTACACATAGAGCACAAATAACTGTTAGGCCAGATTACCAAAATACTAAAAATGGATGTTGATTATGAATATTCATATATGTGCTAATGACTTAAGAAGCCAAATCTAATTATTTGTGAGATTTTGAGATATCATATTAATGAAGCTATGAGAGAAGTATTTTTGTTTAAATGGAATGTTATCTTCATCACAATAATCAGTGTTATCCTTAAAATCTACTGTAAGAATAATTATTGAATAATTAAGCAATACTGTAGTAAACTCTGAATAAGTTCAAAATATGACTTGAATCTTTGATAAACAATGTAAGTATTAAAACTATGCCACACAAACAGAAGGCAGATGGAAAAACCTGTGAATTCCTCTGCCTTCAGAGGTAGCTGCAAATGGACTACTGGGAAGATGCATCCTGTCCATGATTATTTGGTGGGAGAACTACTTAGAATAAAATACAGCTAAAAATTAAATGTGGGTGGCTAAAAGAAATATTGTTCTCTAAGATTATAAAAAAATCACTTGAAATTATAGTGAGCAATTTTCAGTACTATAAAGTTAGGTGTATGTGCTGAGTCAACACTCCATTTTGAAGAAACAATTGGATGACAGATTGGGGACCAATATTTGTGTTGTTGGACTAGTGACAGATGAAATAAGCATCCTAGAATGGAGATCTAAAAAAAACAAAAAACAAAAAACCCCAAAACCTGATTAAATATAACCAATAGATTAAATAAGATGTATTTTTTCTAAAGCCTTATGTTCCTCAGAAATGCCGAATGCTTTTAGAATTCTTTAAACATATAAATGATCAGCTTAAATTTATAAAAATATGTCAATTAGAAAGAAAAAGAATCAATCATATTTTTAAATAATTCAAAGAATGGCTTAGAGTGTAAGCTGCTTAAAGGTAAACTCTATGTTTAACTTGACATTTTCAGAATCCATGTATATAAATAAATAGCATACCTTTGGAAATTTAACCATTAGTTTTTACTTGTTGATGATCAGCCTAGAGAGTTTTAAAAATGCTTGCCACCAGTCAGGTATTTTAAGAGTTAAGAACTGTATATTCATGATCAATGAAGTGAATAATAGTGGTAAGCAAGACTAGCCAAGGACTTATAAATAAATGCTATTTTACCTTCATGACCAGAGGATTCAGCTTGTTCAGAAAGGCAATGCCATCTGGAGTGGCAAGCTGGCTGGAGGGAAGTTTTCGAGACCATGCCAAATCTCTATAAACCATATGAGTCCAAATTATGAGGAAAAGAAACAACACAGTTATTTCAGACCAAAGCTTTACCAAGAGACCTTCTGCATCACTGATTCCAGAGAACTGGGATTCAAAATAATCATTCTAATGTGACTTAACATTTTCAAAGGTGCCAGGTATGGTGTAGAAATACATCCAGTGTATGGAAGTGTCAAAGATGCTAAACTATGAAGAGTTTGTGGTTTTTGCTACTGGCATCTCAAAGCATAAATCACTACCCAGAAGACTTCAGTAAGAAGACCTGCATTGTGTCTGTGCTGGATTAATGGAGTCATGTTTTGTTTTGGGCATTTTTCCCATATAAACAGGATCATTCTAATATGAGATGCTGATCAATATCATGGGCCAAAATTTCAGACAGAACGTCAAGTGGTCAGAGAAATAAATCTGCTATTTTCATAAGTAAAGCATCCTAAGTATATCTGATTATCAGTAATAGTTTCAGTATTTTACAATTATGACTTATTTTATTATACATCACAGGATACATATGGAATGACAAAGCAAGATTCCTCAGCTAAATTGCTGTACAGGAGGTGCCTGGGTGGCTCAGTGGGGTAAAGCCTCTGCCTTCGGCTCAGGTCATGATCCCTGGGTCCTGGGATAGAGTTCTGCATCCAGCTCTCTGCTCAGCAGGGAGCCTGCTTCCCCTCATCTCTCTCTCTGCCTGCCTCTCTGCCTACTTGTGATCTCTGTCTGTCAAATAAATAAATAAATAAAATTTTTAAATAAAAATCTTTAAAATAATAAATTGCAGTACAGTAGGGAGAAGTGGAAAACACAGCTCCAAAACATGAACACATTCATACATTCTGTGGGATAGACACATCTATCTGTGTGTGTGTGTGTATGCGTGTATACAAATAAATTGCCAGGTTTTTTTTTCCAGCCCAGAGAATTGCTACAGACTGAATTTGTCTTATTCTCGAGACTCTCACTCCCTTAATCCTCTGATACCCTCTGCTATGGCTTTACTGACATTCTTTTTCAATATGGATCTCTATCCTCCTCTCCCACTGTGTCACCGGCTACACCAAGGGCAGGGACATTTCTAAAGTACAAATTTTAGGTCATGGTTCTTCCCTATTTAAAACTCTCCCATTACAAGATAGTATCCCCATCAGGGTAGACACAAACTTCTTTTACAGGGCCCTCAATAGTCAATCTAGCTTCATTTCATGCCATAGTAATCTGTGCTATATTTATACATTATGCTAGAAGTTCTATTAAATGTTAAGTTACATCATGTTCCTCAGTTTTTGTTTATAGTGTTATGACATCTGGAAAACCCCTTCTCATGCTTTCTGTTGACATTATCTCCCACTCCTGGAGGGAATAGAAGAGTACCTATCCCTCTTCTAGACACCTCATTTAACATCTCCCTTCCATATTCTCCCATTTATCTCCAGAAGCAGAACCAACCACTGTCTCACTAGTGCCCACAGTGGAATATACAGATATTTGTAACATCACAAGCAAAACATGACATTGTACCTTCTCATTTATATGTCTGTGATTACTTGACTGAAAGTTCCTTAAAAGGTAAAAATTAGTTAAACTTTTTAATCTCAGTACTTGGCATAAAATATCACAGTGAATCATGGCTGACAGGAATTAATTAGTTGATCAAACCATACAATAAATAAAAAGTGTAAATATATAGTAACCAAAGATTACTACTACCTTAGAATTATTAATATCTGTCCACATGTAGAGATCTTTTCTTTAAAATTATTATTTGAGAGGAGGAAGCAAGATGATGGGGGAGTAGGAAACTGAAATAGCATTAGGTACCAGGAATTCAGCTAGATAGTTATCAAAGAATTCTGAACACCTACAAATTCAACAGAAGATAGAAGAGAACAAGAGCAGCAATTATAGGAATAGAAAATCAATGACTTTTGGGAAGGTAGGGCGTGCAGAGAAATGCATCCAAAGTGGTGGGAAGATAGACCATGGGGGGAGGGGCTGGCTCCCAGCAAGTGGTAGAGCAGCGGAGCACAAAATCAGAATGTTTAGAAGTCTGCTCCTGGCAGGGATGGTGTGATCTCAGGACCCACAGAGTCACAGAAAGACCAAGGTTGTCTGAATGTGGCAGAGCTCCCAGGTATCAGAGCAGGGAAGCCAGCTAGAGAGATGAAGCCAAGGTGGGGGCTCTCAGCTCGAGGTTACCTTAAACCATGATCCAAGGCACAGTCAGACCACTGCTCTTTGAGCAGGTACCCCACAAGTGGCAGATCCAAAGAGATCCCATCCTTCCTCTTCTGGGAGGAGAGATGTGGGACCCTGTGACAGGAATTTGCTGTTACAAATGCACTCCAAATGGGGCTGTGCACCAGGGATAGAAATGCTTGGTCACAGGCTGGGTGAGCACAGAGTGTGGCCAGAGACAAGGGATGTGGGAGGGACTGATTGTTTTTCTCTGAGAGTGCACTGAGGAGTGGGGCCCTGAGCTCTCAGATTCCTTGAGCTGCTATATTCATTCCTGTCCTCCAGAGCTATATGGAAAGCATTCAGGGAACAAAAGCTATCAAGAGTGAATAAGAGCAGATTACTCAGCCTGGCCCCTGGCTAGGGTGGTGCAATTCCACCTCTGGCAAAGACGTTTGAGAATCATAGAATTCATGTCTTTTTTCCCATGATCATTACTTTTGCAAAGTTAATTTCTTTTAATTTTATTTTTTCTTATTCTATTATTTTAACTTTTCCTCTTTCCTCTTTTAACAGTTTTCAACTATTTTATCTTATCAATACTTTTTAAAAAATATCTTTTTAAATTTTCATTGTTATAATCACATTTATCCCTTCATTGTATTTAACCTTATTCTTTTATACATATAGGGTTTTTTCTTTACAATTTTGGGATATAGTTTCTTCTAATAGATCAAAATATACTCTAAATCTAGCTCCAGCTTGATCACTCTCTCCTCTTTTTTTCTCTTTTTCCAACCAACTTATCTTATAAATGCCTTTGTTAGAATCTTTTAAAATTTTCATCTTTACAGTCATATTCCATCCCTTCATCGTGTTTACCCATATTTTTTAGTATATGTAAGTTTCTCTTTCTTTAAAATTTTGGGAGGTAGTTTCTTCTAAGATACCAGAATACACCCAAAATCAAGTGGGTGGCTCTGTTCTATTCACCAGTCTAATATGTATGTATTTTTACTTTTTATCTTTTTTTCCCCCCTTTCTTCTTCCCCTGGTTTCAGGTCTCTTCTGACTTGGTTAGCATATATTTTCTAGGGTCTTTGCCACCCTTTTAGTATTTTACTCTCATTCATATATTCTTACCTGGATAAAATGTCAAGGTGGAAAAACTCACCACAAAAAAAAAAAAAAAAAAAAAAAAAGAACAAGAGGCAGTACTGATGGCTAGGGACCTAATCAAAATGGACCTTGGTAATATGTTAGAACTAGAGTTCAGAATGATGATTATCAAGGTGCTAGATGGGCTCAAAAAAGGCATGAAAGATATTAGAGAATCCCTTTCTGGAGAAATAAAAGCCCTTTCTGGAGAAATAACTAAAAATGAACCAAGTTGAAATTAAAAAAAAAAGCAATTAATAAGGTGCAATAAAAAATGGAGGCTCTTACTGCTAGGATAAATGAGGCAGAAGAGAGAATTAGTGATATAGAAGACCAAATGAAGGAGCCTAAAGAAGCTGAGCAAAAGAGAGACAACTACTGGACAACGAGGGGAGATTCACAAGATAAGTGATACTATAAGGTGAAACAATATTAGAATAATTGGGATCCCAGAAGAAGAACAAAGAGAAAGGAGGACAGAAGGCATATTGGAGCAAATTATAATAGAGAATTTCCATAATATGGCAGAGGGAACAAGCATCAGAATCCAGGAGGTACAGAGAATCCCCCTCAAAAATCAATAAAAATAAGTCCACAATCCATCATCTACTAGTAAAACTTACAAGTCTTAGTGACAAAGAGAAAATTCTGAGAGCAGCTTGGGACAAGAAGTCTGTAACATACAATGGTAGAAATATTAGACTGACAGCAGACTTATTCACAAAGACCTGGCAGGCCAGATAGGACCAGTATGATATATTCAGAGCACTAAACGAGAAAAATATGCAGCCAAGAATACTATAAACAGCTAGACTGTCATTGAAAAGAGAAGGAGAGATAAAAGGCTTCCAGGACAATCAACAATTAAAAGAATTTGCAAACACCAAACCAGCACTACAGGAAATATTGAAAGAGGTCTTCTGAGAAAAGAGAGAGCATAAAAGTAATAGACCCGAAAGGAACAGAGACAGCATACAGTAGCAGTCACCTTACAGGCAATACAATGGCACTAAATTCATATCTTCCAATAGTTACCCTGAATGTAAATGGGCTAAATGCCCCGATCAAAGACACAGGGTATCAGAATGGATAAAAAAAAACAAAACCCATCAATATGCTTTCTACAAGAAACTCATTTTAGACCCAAAGACACTTCCAAATTTAAAGTGAGGGCATGGAAAACCATTTACCATGCTAAGGTACATCAAAAGAAAGCTGGGGTGGCAATCCTTCTATCAGATAACTTAGATTTTAAGCCAAAGACTATAAAAAGAGATGAGGAAGGACACTATATCATACTCAAAGGGTCTGTCCAATAAGAATACCTAACCATTTTAAATATCTATGCCCCTAACATGGAAGCAGCCAATTATATAAACCAATTAATGACAAAATCAAAGAAACACATCAACAATAATACAATAATAGTAGGAGATATTAATATCCCCCTCACTGAAATGGACAGATCATCTAAGCAAAAGATTATCAAGGAAATGAAGGCTTTAAATGACACACTGGACCAGACGGACATCACAGATATATTCAGAACATTCCAGAATACACACCAACAGAATACACATTCTTCTCTAGTGCACATAGAACATGTTCCAGAATAGATCACATCCTGTGTCACAAATCAGGTTTCAACTGGTACCAAAAGATTGGAATCATTCCCTGCATATTTTCAGACCACAATGCTCCTAAGCTAGAACTCAATCACAGGAGGAAAATTGGAAAGAACTCAAATACAAGGAGGCTAAAGAGCATCCTACTTCAGAATGGATAGGTTAACCAGTAAATTAAAGAATAATTGAAAAAATTCATGGAAACAAATAAAAATTAAAACACAACTCTTCAAAATCTGTGGGATACAGCAAAGGCAGTCATGAGAGGATAGTATATTGCAATACAAGCCTTTCTCAAGAAACAAGAAAGATCTCAAGTATACAACTTAACCCTACACCTAAATGAGCTGGAGAAAGAACAGCTAAGAAAGCCTAAATCCAACAGGAGAAGAGAAATCATAAAGATCAGAGCAGAAATCAATGAAATAGAAACCAAAAGAACAGTAGAACAAATCAGTCTGGAAGAAATGGACGTATTCCTAGAGATGTATAAACTACAAAAACGGAACCAGGAAGAAATAGAAAACCTGAAAAGATGCATAACCATTAAGGAGATTGAGGCAGTTACCAAAAATCTCCCAACAAACAAGAGCCCAGGGCCAGACTGCTTCCCAGGGGAATTCTACCAAACATTTAAAGAAGAATTAGCACCTATTCTCCTAAAACTGTTCCAAAAAATAGAAATGGCAGGAAAATGTCCACTCTGATTTTATGAGACCAGCATCACCTTGATCCCAAAGCAAAGACTCAATCAAAAAGGAGAATTACAGACCAATCCTTGATGAACACAGATGGGAAAATTATCACTGAAATACTAGCCAATAGGATCCAACATTACATTAAAAGGATTATTCACCATGACCAACTGGGATTTATTTCTGGGCTTCAAGGATAGTTTAACATCTGGAAATCAATCACTGTGATATAATACTTTAATAAAAAGAAAGAACAAGAACAATATGATACTCTCAATGGATACTGAAAAAGCATTTGACAAAGTATAGCATCCTTTCTCGATCAAAACGCTTCAAAGTGGGAGGGCCTGGGTGGCTCACTGGGTTAAGCCTCTGTCTTCAGATCAGGTCATGATCTTGGGGTCCTGGGATCTAGCCCCACATTGGGCTTCCTGCTGGGTGGGGAGTCTGCTTCCCCCCCTCTCTCTCTGCCTGCCTCTCTGCCTACTTATGATCTCTCTCTCTGTCAAATAAATAAATAAGATCTTAAAAAAAAAGTCTTCAAGTGTAGGGATAGAGGGTACATATCTCAATACCATGGAAGCAATCTCTGAAAAAAAAACCATAGCAACTATCATTCTCAGTGGGGAAAAACTGAGAGCTTTTCTCCTAAAGTCAGGAACATGGAAGGGATGTCCATTATCACCACTGCTATTCAACATAGTACTAGAAGCCCTAATCAGACAACAAAAAGTAATAAAAGGCATTTGAGTCAACAAAGAAGTCAAACTCTCACTCATTGCAGATGATATAATACTTTATGTGGAAAACCCAAAAGACTCCACTCCAAAACTCAGGTTTCTGAGTTTTGACTCCACTCCAAAACTCCTAGAACTCACATAGGAATTCAGTAAGGTGCACAGCAGAAAGGGAAATTATGGAGTCAATCCCATTTACAATTGCACCCCAAACTATAAGATACCTAGGAATAAACATAACCAAAGAGCAAAGAATCTATACTCAGAGAACTATAAAGTACTCATGAATGAAATTGAAGAAGACACAAAGAAATGGAAAAACGTTCCATGCTCATGAATTGGAAGAACAAATATTGTGACAATGTCTATGCTACCTAAAGCAATTTACACATTTAATGCAATCCCTATCAAAATACCATCAGTTTTTCCAAAAAAATGGAACGAATAATCCTAAAATTTATATGGAACCAGAAAAGACCCCGAATATC
The DNA here is from genome assembly GCA_003697995.1 of Taxidea taxus jeffersonii. Classification (NCBI taxonomy): domain Eukaryota; kingdom Metazoa; phylum Chordata; class Mammalia; order Carnivora; family Mustelidae; genus Taxidea; species Taxidea taxus. Next base: position 32,112 of record ML104770.1, read on the forward strand.
CAGAAGAATATTGAAAAAGAAAGCCAGAGTTTGTGACATCACAATTCCAGACTTTAAGTCCTATTACAAAGCTGTCATCATCAAGACAGTATGGTACTGGCACAAAAACAGACACATAGATCAATGCAACAGAATGGATAGCCCAGAAATAGACCCTCAAGTCTATGGTCAACTAATCTTTGACAAATCAGGAAAGGATGTTCAATCGAAAAAAGACAGTCTCGGGGCACCTGGGTGGCTCAGTGGGTTAAAGCCTCTACCTTTGTCTCAGGTCATGATCTCAGGGTTCTGGGATCGAGCCCCACATTGGGCTCTCTGGTCAGCGGGAAGCCTGCTTCCTCCTCTCTCTCTCTCTCTGCCTGCCTCTCTGCCTACTTGTGATCTCTGTCTGTTAAATAAATAAATAAAATCTTAAAAAAAAAAAAGAAAAAAGACAGTCTCTTCAACAAATGGTGTTGGGAAAATTGGACAGCCACATGCAGAAGAATGAAACTGGGCAATTTCCTTACACCACACAAAAAACAGACCCAAATGAGCGAAAGACCTCAATGTGAGAGAGGAATCCATCAAAATCCCTGACGAGAACACAGTCAGCAACCTCTTCAACCTCAGCTGCAGCAACTTCTTCCTAGAAACATTGCCAAAGGCAAGGACACAAGGGCAAAAATGAACTATTGGGATGCCATCAAGATCAAAAGTTTTTGCACAGCAAAGGAAACAGTCAAGAAAACCAAGAGACAACTGACAGAATGGGAGAAGATATTCATAAATGACATATCAGATAAAGGGCTAGTATCCAAAATCTATAAAAAAGTATCAATCTCAACTCCCAAAGAAAAATAATCCAATCAAGAAATGGTCAGAAGACATGAACAGACATTTCTGCAAAGAAGACATCCAGATGGCCAACAGACACATGAAAAAGTGCTCCACATCACTCGGCATCAGGGAAGTACAAATCAAAAACCACAATGAGATACCACTTCACACTAGTCATAATGGCCAAAATTAACAAGTCAGGAAATGACAGATGCTGGCGAGGATGCGGAGAAAGGGAACCCTCCTACCCTGTTGAAGGGAATGCATGTTGGAGCAGCCACTCTGGAAAACAGCATAGAAGTTCCTCAAAAAGTTGAAAATAGAGTTACCCTATGAAATAGCAATTGCACTACTGGGTATTTACCCTAAGGATACAAATGTAGTAATCTGAAGGGGCACGTGCACCCAAATGTTTATAGCAGTAATGTCCACAATGTCCAAACTATGGAAAGAAACTATATGTCCATCAACAGATGAATGGATGAAGATGTGGTGTATATATATGATGGAATACTATGCAGCCATCAGAAGAAATGAAATCTTTCCATTTGCAAGATGTGGATGGAACTAGAGGGTATTAAGCTGAGTGAAATAAGTGAATCAGAGAAAGACAATTATCATATGATCTCTCTGATAGGAATTTGAGAGGCAGGGCATGGGGTTTTGGGGGGTAGGGAGAGAAAAAAATGAAATAAGATGGGATCAGAAGGGAGACAAATAATAAGAGACTCTTAATCTCAAAACAGACTGAGGGTTGCTGGGGTGGGGGGGTAGGGATAGCATGGTTGGGTTATGGACATTGTGAAGGGTATATGCAATGGTGAGTGCTGTGAAATGTGTAAGCCTGCTGATTCACAGACTTGTATCCCTGGGGCAAATAATATATTATATTTTAATAAAATAATTAAAAAATAAAATTATTATTTGAGTATATTTGCTACTTACAGTTTAACCCAATATATGCTAATTCTTTATTCACAGATTCACTTGACTCATTTTCTTCATTTTTACTTATACTTGTTATGGATTTTCATTGACAAATTGTACCTGTTCCAATTCAAAAGACAGTTTGTTGTAATTTTTTACTTCCTCACTCTAATTCATCTGAAGAACAATTAGAATAATCAAGGAGAGCTTTAGTCATTAACTCTTTGCAGGTATATCCAAAATCTATATCTTTATCATTTTCTTTTCCCTTAAATCCAAATATAACTCTCTTTCCTAAATATCTCTACCTTGATGGCCAACGGAACCTCACGTCAAGTGTCAAATACAAAATCATCTTTTACCTAAAAACTTCACACTTCCCTCTTTATGATAATGTCTCCATAATTCTAAACACTCTATAATTTTCCCTAAAAAGATAAGCCCCTTAATATTATAGCTCATACCTTAACAAGTCTTTCCTTTTGTCCTCTCTTTTCCATCTTCATTTGTTCCACTTCACATCAGATACTCATTACCTCTTAACTAGTTGGAATTACCTATTGGAATTAACTCCCAGATTGCCTCCCTGTTCCAAAATCTCCCTGCTGTAATAAAGTCTATGATGCTAGATTAATGTATCTAAAGTACAATTTTGATTGTGACTTTCAAGTTCAAAAATCTTGTTTGGGTTTCCAATTCTTACCTATATACTCAAACCAGCCAATATTAAAGAACCTCTAAAATATTTCCTCAGTCTACTTTTTCAGTATTTTACTTTAGCACTTTTTCTACCAAAGATGTCTGCCTTTATTAATGCAATAAACTTTAATTGAATTCTTCCCAGGTAGGAGGAATGGTCTTAGGCAGAAATGGGAAAAAACAAACAAACAATGAATCAGGTGACTTTTACCTTTGAGGATCTTATTCTAGAACAGGGGATATATGCATATACACATTTTCACAAACATGCATACATAAATAATTGTTCATATTAAAGCTAGTAAAATTAGTAAGGCCTATACAACTGATAGAGATTATGTAAAGAGAAAATGCCTGTCTCTGGATTTTAAAAAAATGAAATAGATTTACAAATACTTGAGAGGAGGAGGAAGGCTATTTTGGTATTTGGATATTTTTCCCCCCAATGCATTATATCTCCTTTACAACTCAAGCAAAAACCAAATAACGCAACTAACAAAATGGACAAAGATCCTGAATATACATTTTTCCAAAGAAGACCTAAAGATGGCTAGCAGGCACAGGAAAACATGTTTAACACCATTCATTATGAGGGAAATACAAATCAAATCTACAATGAGTAGATTACCTTACACTTGTCAGAATGGCTATTATCACATGTGGTATTTAAGAAATAAAACAGATGAACATAGGGAGGAAAAAGAGGCAAACCAAGAAACAGACTCTTAACTGTAGAGAAAAAACTGAGGGTTTCTCAAGGGGAGGTGCATGGGGGAATGGGCTAAAAGGGTGATGAGGATTAAGGAGGGCACTTGTGATCATCACTGGGTGTTGTATGAAGTGATGAGTCACTAAATTCTACACCTGAAATTAATACAACACTGTATGTTAACTAACTGCAATTTAAACAAAAACTTAAAAAAAAAAAAAGACAAGAATGTAAAGGGAAAGGAAAGATCAAAGAAGGAAGAACAGCAGTTGCCAGGGGCTGAGATGGAGAAGGTCAAGAAGAGTTACTATTTCATGGGTACAGAGTTTTAATTCTATACTAAGAGTTCTGAAAATGAATGATGACTGAACAATAACTTGAATGTACTTAATCCACTGGACTGTATACTGAAAACAGAAAATTTTATGTGCATTTTACCACAATAAAAATCAGAAAAAAAAATCTACTAGCTTTTCATTCCCAATTACACAGTCCCTTCCTTTAGACAAACTATATTAGGCAAAAATTTCTTTAACACTTCCCAAACTCTGCGTTCTGTTTATTATAGGCTTCCAGTTCTAAAGCACCTCCATGTATAGATATTCTACCAATCTTTCAGGAGTAGTCCAAGGTCAAGCATGAAGTCTTCTTGGGGCTGTCTGCCCATGTAGCTCTATTACAAAGATTGATAAACCTATACCTTCTTCATAATTGAGTTCTCCAATGCTAAATCTAATATCTTGGGCATACTTGATATATGCTTACATTTATTTATTCATCAGATATTCAATGAATACTTGTTGCATACTTGACATTATTCCACAGCCAGGGAAACAGATAAGAACACACTAACAAAACATCTGCCATGTAGTGTTCACATTATAAAGTGAGTGAGATAGACAATGGCAAATGGACAAATGAATATTAAACACTTATTCTTTCAATCGATAAATACTGGCAAAAAAATAAAGTGGGGTACAAGATGAAAGGAGGTGTCAGAGTATAGGGTACTTAATTTGTGTAAGTGGTCAGGGAAATTTCACAGTGAGGTGACATTTGATACAGAAACGTAAAGAAAGTGGGAGAATAAGCTCTGTGAATATCTGAGGCAAGAGAATTTCAGGGATACCAGGTGCAAACACTCTGAGAAAGCGGGTACTTGGCACATTTGAAGAACAGCAAAGATCACTATGACTGGAGCAGAAGGGGCAAGGAAGGTATGCAAAAGACAAGGAATGAGGAATAGCGGAGGAGGCTTATGGGCCTTATGGAATAAATAATATGGAAGTCATCGGTGACTTTGAGAATAGATAAAACAGGGGCTCTGGGGCAAGATGACAGAGAAGTAGGAGACCCTGTTTCAACCGGTCTCCTAAAGTGAGCTAATTATCTACTAGAACACTCTGAACATCCATGAAATCAGCCTGAGATGTAGGATTATGCCCTTCTGGATCTTTACGGGGTCAGAAGACTCCAGTGGAGAGGTAAAGCATACTGGGACCAACCGGACTGATATCAGAGGATAACAGAAGGGGGAGGGGGCCACCAGAAGCAACCCATTGAAAAGTAATAACCCAATACAAGAGCGCCCTGTGATTGGGGACGAGCATTAACTTGGAATCTAGTTAAAAGCACTCAAAAAGACCAAAAGATCTTAAGGGGCAACTGGTGGAATTGGGAGGTCACAGGCATGGGCCTAAGCCCATGGACCCAGGATGGCCACTTCCAGAGACTACCTGTGCCAGAGACAGTGCAGCGAAGCATCCAGGCCATGTCCCTGAGCCCCCACTTTCTAGTGCTTGCACCAGCACTGGGCTAGCTGCACTTCTGTTGGTGCACATGAGAGAATCTGTTGTGGACGCCAGACAGTACACTCTAGAATCACAGACTTTTGCACTCTGCACACTCACTGTGAGAGTGGAGTCTGAACCACACTCCCCACCTGCGCCTGAGAGAGCTCCATGTGGGCACTAGCTGGTGGTCTCTAGGACTAGGTGAGTGTCTGAACAATTCCAGTCCTGGCTTGAAAATCTACACGTGCTGTCTCTGGTTGGGATCTCTCAGGTGATAGCAGTCCCAGCAAAGGCAGCCACTGGAAGCGGGCTCTCTGGACCAATATTGCTCACAGTTTTAGTGGCACAGGGGTTCAGAGACAAGTGGGCGCTTTGGGAGACCCCTGAGATAGTGGCTGGGGACATGCACTGCCTGTGAGAGGTTGCACAGCTCAGCAGAGTTTGCAGAAGGGGAGTCTGTGTTTCTGTGTTCTGGACCACCCAGAGGAGAGCAAACTGAGTATTCTCTCTGAGATAGAGGTCTGGGTGCAGTTTACTTTCCTCTAAACCTCCAAAGAGTTATAAAAAGCCGCCAAAGAACAAAAACTTCCAGAGAACAAAAACCTGAAAAACAGGTTTCCACAGAGCTAAGACCCTTGATAGGGATCAGGAGGACTCAACCCAAGCAAGACTGACTGAAAAACAATGCTGCAGACACCTCCCCAAGAAAGCCAGCCACAAGAATGAGAGGACAACCACCACAGGGTCCCCACAAAACTGTAAAACCCCAATATCAGGAGGAAACAATACATTAAACTCCCAGTAGTGCCCTAAAACTTGTATACTTCATAGATACAATTTTATTTTTAATTCATTCTCCCTATTCTTCTTTTTAAATTTTTAAGCCTATTTACCATTACAACAAGAGGTTCAATACAACAAATTCCATAATAACCTTTTAACTTGAACTTTTTTCATACATATACCTCTTTTTCTTTTACTTTTCTATTTTTTAAATATACATATAGATATAAGCTTCAAGGTAATCTTCTTTCCCTAATCAATACTATGCCTATACATAAGCCAGTTTTAATCTCCCTTTATCTCTGGAAAGTTGAGTCCTTTAACAAAGATATCAAGATACACCCAGGAAAAATCAAAATAACCTTCCTCTCCATCATTGAGGATTTATAAACACCCTCCCATCTTTTTCTTCTGTCAGTGTTTCTGTGTATTTGTCTTTGTTCTGGTATTATATAAATCTTACATGTGGGGTTCATTTTGGCTTTTTTTTTTTTCATTTACTTTTGTCGGTCTTTTTGTTTGTCCATTTTTGTTTGTATGCTTTATAAATATTACCTTTGGGACCCATTCTGGCTGGGTCTTCTCTTTTTTTCTCCCTTTGTTTCTTTTTGCTGGTGACTTCCGATTGCTCAGAAGCATTCCAGGGTGCACCTTGCTTGGATCACAGTTGATATATTCCACTACACATCCTGTCAACCACCTCTTACTAAAATGACTAAGAGGAGGAATGCCAAACAGAGGAAAAATTCAGAGACTGTGCCCTCTTGATCAGAGCTATTGGATATGGACATCAACAGTATGTCAGAAGGGGAATTGATGGTAACAATTATCCAGGCAATGGCTAGGTTGGAGAAAACCATTAATGATAACATGGAATCAATTAGGGCAGAAGTGAAAGCCACCAGGAAGAAGTTAAAAATGATACCAATGAGATCGAATGATACCAATATAATCGAAATACTCTAACAGATAGGGTAACCCAGAAGATAGAATTAGTGATCTAGAGGACAAAGTGATAGAGAAAAAGGATCAGGAGGAGGCCTGGAACAAACAGCTTAGCAGCCATGAAAACAGAATTAGGGAAATAAATGATCCCATGAAACGTTTCACCTTCAGAATTATTGGGATCCCTGAGAGGAAAGAGAAAGAAAGAAGACTAGAAAATATAGGTGAACAAATTCCCCATGAAAATTTTCCCAGTCTGGGGAATGGAACCAGAGTTCATGTCCTAGAGGCAGAAAGATTACCCACCAAGATCATAGAATCTAGAAAGACCTTGAGACACTTGATTGTGAAACTGATGAATCATAATTTTAGACAGGGGCTCTTGAGAGCAGTTAGGGGGAAGGGATTCCTTACATACAGAGGAAGGTCCATTAGAATAACATCAGACCTGTCCACACAAACCTGGCAAGCCAGAAAGAGCTGGCAAGGCATATTCAGGGCACTAAATGAGAAGAACATGCAGCCAATAATACTTTATCCAGCAAGGCTGACATTCAAAATGGATGGAGAGATAAAGAGCTTCCAAGACCAGCAAGGTTTAAAAAGAGTATGTGACCACCAAGGTGACACTACAAGAAATATTAGGGGGGGGGTTCTATAAAAGAAGAAAGAACCCAAGAGTGTCATAAGACAGAAATTTTCAGACAATCTATAGAAACAAGGACTTCACAGGCAACATGATGTCAATAAAAATGTACATTTCAATAATCCCTCTCAATGAGAATAGCCTAAATGCTCCCATAAAACAGCACAGGGTTGCAAACTGGATAAAATGACAGGACCCGTCCATATGTTGTCTACAAGAGACTCATTTGGAACTTAAGGGTACATCCAGAAGGGATGTGAAAGTGAAGGGATGAAGAAGCATCCTTCATGCCAATGGGCTTCAAAAGAAAGTTGGGATGCAATTCTCCTATCAGATAAATCAGATTTTAAGCTAAATACTGTAGTCAGAGATAAAGAAGGATACTGCATCATTCTTAAAGAGTCTATCCACTAAGAAGATCTAACAATTGTAGATATTTATGTGCCCAATATGGGAGCAGCCAACTATATAAGACAACTGTTAATCAAGATAAAGAGTCATATTGATATGAATACATTAATATTAGGGGATCTTAACATGCCACTCTCAGTAATAGACAGATCATCCAAGCATAAAATCAATAAAGAAACAAGAGCATTGAATGACACATTGGACCAGATGGACCTCATAGATATATACAGAACATTCCACCCTAAAACAACAGAATACTCATTTTTCTCGAGCACACATGGAACTTTCTCCAGAATAGACCACATACTGGGTCACAAATCAGGGCTCAACAGATACCAAAAGACTGAGATTATTCCCTGCATATTCTCAGACTACAATGCTTTGAAACTGGAACTCAACTACAAGAAAAAGTTTGGAAGGAATTCAAACACTTGGAAGCTAAAGACCATCCCACTCAAGAATGTTTGGATCAACCAGGAAATTAAAGAAAAACTTAAATAATTCATGGTAACCAATAAGAATGAAGACACATTGATCCTAAACCTATGGGATATGGCAAAGGAAGTCCTAAGGGGGAAATACATAGCCATCCAAGCCTCCCTCAAAAAACTGAAAAATCCAGAATACAACAGCTGTCTTTACATCTTAAAGAACTGGAGAATCAACAACAAATTAAGCCAATCCCACAAACAAGAATGGAAATAATCAAGATTAGAGCAGAGATGAATGAGATAGAAACAAGAGAAACAGTAGAACACATTAACAAAACTAGAAACTGGTTTTTTGAAAGAATCAATAAAATTGATAAACCATTGACAAAACTAATCCAAAACAAAAGAGAGAGAACCCAAATTAATAAAATTATGAATAAAAAGGGAGAGATGGTGATTAACACCAAGGAAATAGAAACAATCATCAAAAATTATTATCAACAGCTATATGCCAATAAGTTAAGAAACCTAGATGAAATGGATGCATTTCTAGAAACCTATAAACTTCCAAAAGTAATTCAGGAAGAAATTGACAACCTCAGTAGACCAGTATCTAGTAACGAGATTGAAGCAGTGATCAAAAACCTCCCAAAAAACAAGAGTGCAGGACCTGATGGATTCCCTAGGGAATTCTACCAAACATTCAAAGAAGAAATAATACCTATTCTCCTGAAGCTGTTTAAAAAAATGGAAACAGAAGGAAAACTTCCAGACTCCTTTTATGAAGCCAGCATTTCCCTGATCCCAAACCAGGCAAAGACCCCAACAAAAAGGAGAATTTCAGACCAATATCCCTGATGAATATGGATGCTAAGATTCTCAACAAAATCCTAGCTAATAGGTTCCAACAGTACATTAAAAAGATTATCCACCATGACCAGGAGGATTTACTCATGGGATGCAAGTGTGGCTCAAAATTTGCAAATCAATTAATGTGATAAAACATATCAATAAAAGAAGAGAGCAGAACCACATGGTCCTCTCAATTGATGCAGAAAAAGCATTTGACAAGATATAGCATCCATTCCTGATTAAAATGATTCAAAGTATAGGGATAGAGGAAATATTCCTCAGCTTCATAAAATCTATCTATGAAAACCCCACAGCAAATATCATCCTCAATGGGAAAAAGCTGACAGGAACAAGGAACAAGATAAGGATGCCCACCCTCACCACTTTTGTTTAACATAGTACTAGTACTCCTAGCAACAGCAATCAGACAACAAAAAGAAATAAAAGGTATTCAAATTGGTAAAGAAGAAGTCAACTCTCTCTTTTCACAGATGATATGATACTTTATATGGAAAACCCAAAAGACTCTACCCCCAAACTACTAGAAGTCATACAGCAATTCAGTAATGTGGCAGGATACAAAAATCAATGTACAGAAGTCAGTTGCTTTCTTATACACTAACAATGAAAATATAGAAAGGGAAATGAGAGAATGGATTCCATTACTATAGCACCAAGAACCATAAGATACCTGGGAATAAGCTTAACCAAAGAGGTAAAGGATGTATACTTGAGGAACTACAGAACACTCATGAAAGAAATTGAAGAAGACACAAAAAGATGGAAGAGCATTCTATGCTCACGGATTGGAAGAATAAACATTGTTAAAATGTCTATACTGTGGGCACCTGGGTGGCTCAGTGGGTTGAAGCCTCTGCCTTTGGCTCAGGTCATGATCCCAGGGTCCTGGGATTGAGTCTCACATTGGGCTCTCTGCTCAGCGGGGAGCCTGCTTCCCCCTCTCTCTCTGCCTGCCTCTCTGCCTACCTGTGATCTCTGTGTGTCAAATAAATAAATAAGATCTTGAAAAAAAAAGAAACAATAAAGTTTAAAAAAATGTCTATACTGCCTAGAGCCATATACTTTCAATGCCATCCTGATAAAAATTCCATTAGCATTTTTCAAAGAGCTGGAACAACCAATCCTTAAATTTGTATGCAACCAGAAGAAACCCTGAATTGCTAAGGAAATGTTGAAAAAGAAAAACAAAACTGGTGGCATTACATTGTCTGACTTCAAGCTTTACTACAAAGCTGTGATCACCAAGACAGCATGGTACTGGCACAGAAACAGACACATAGACCAGTGGAACAGAGTGGAGAGCCCAGATATGGACCCTCAATTCTATGGTCAACTAATCTTCGACAAAACAGGAAATAATATACATTCTCTTCAATAAATGGTGCTGGGAAAATTGGACAGCTATGTGTAGAAGAATGAAACTCGGCTATTCTCTTACATCATACACAAAGATAAACTGGAAATGGATAGAAGACCTCAACGTGAGGCAGGAATCTATCAAAATTCTAGAGGAAAACATAGGCAGTAACCTCTTCAACACTGGCCACAACAACTTCTTTCAAGATATGTCTCCAAAGACAAAGGAAACAAAAGTGAAAATGAACTTTTGGGACTTCATTTAGATCAAAAGCTTCTGCACAGCAAAGGAAACAGTCAACAAAACAAAGAGGCAACCCTCTGGGTTTGGGAGAAGATATTCACAAATGACACTACAGACAAAGGGATGATATCCAAGATTTATAAAGAACTTCTCAAACTCAACACACACAGAACAGATAACCATGTCAAAAAATGGGCAGAAGACATGAACAGACACTTCTTCAAAGAAGACATGCAAATGGCTAACAGATACATGAAAAAATATCCCCCATAATTAGCCAACAGGGAAATTAAAATAAAAAACACATTGACATACCACCCCAGTTAGAATGGCCAAAATTAACAAGACAGTAAACAACAATTTTAAATTTAAAAAAATGTTTTTTTTTAAACTTTGTTGTTTCTTTTTTTTTCAAGTAGGGATCCTCTTACACTATTGGTGGGAATGCAACTTGGTGCAGCCACTTTGGAAAATAGTGTGGAGATTCCTTAAGAAATTGAAAATAGAGCTTCCCCATGACCCTGCAATTGCACTAATACTGAGTATTTACCCCAAAGATACTGATATAGTGAAAAGAAGGGCCTCTGTACCCCAATGGTCATAGCACCAATGGCGACAGTTGCCAAACTGTGGCAAGATGCCCTTCAAGGGACAAATGGATAAAGAAGTATGGTCCATATGTACAATGGAGTATTATGCCTCCATCAGAAAGGATGAGTACTGATCTTTTGTATCAACATGGATGGGACTGGAAGAGATTATGCTGAGTGAAATAAGACAAGCAGAGAGAGTCAATTATCATATGGTTTCACTTACTTGTGGAGCATAAGGAATAACATGGAGGACACTGGGAGATGGAGAAGAGAAGTGAGTTGGGGGAAATCAGAGGGGGAGACAAACCATGAGAGACTGTGGATTCTGAGAAACAGATGGTTTTGGAGGGACGTGGGTGGGGGGTTGGGTGAGCCTGGTGGTGGGTATTATGGAGGGTACATATTACATAGAGCACTGGGTGTGGTGCATAAACAATGAATTCTGGAACACTGAAAAAATAAAATGAGATAAAAAAAAGAAAATAGATAAAACATTGTGTGGATTTTGAGGAATTAGTGGAGAAAAAATGAAGAAAAAAGCATAGAATCTTGTAGCATTTTTGCTCTAAAGGAAGCAGAAAAGTGGGACAAGAATTGAAGAGGAATGTTGGATCAGGCTTTATTGTTATTTTTTTCTTTTTTAGGATTGAAGTAATAATAACAATCTTACAGGGATATTCCAGAAGAAAGAAAAATTGATGGTATTGAAGAAAGATGATGTTATAATAGTCTTGAAAAGGTGAGAGAAAATGGGATTCAGATCACAAATTTGCTACCATCATGTTCAGTTCATTCAAAGAAACTGAAAAGAGTCAGACTACATGTCAGCCAGAGACAGAGAAAAGATGTGATGAATGAACAGATGTGATATGAACTTGCCAAAAGTCTCATCTGATGGCTCCTCTTCATTGAATGATCTGAAAGTAGGCTTAAGGATGTTGTTCCTGTTTTTTAAGAAATAAAAAATAAAACCTGCCAGTGGCTACAACGTGCTGACTGCCAACTCTAAATTTCTCCTCATGCTCTTCAACTCTTAGGTCAATTATTGTTTATCCTTATCTAATTAAACATATTTCTAAATCCCAATTTAAATCTAGCTCTGTTCCAGGTACACTAATTTGTTAGCTGATTGTCCACCTGGAAATCTTTAAATTTAAACGTGAGAGTGAACACTCTGAAGTATCTTAGTATTACTTTATACAGACGAACTTGTTAAAAACAGAGAACAGAGACATATGTTTACATATAAATAAGGACATCGCATGTGTATTTAGAAGTCTGTAATGGCCTGCCACATTAACATTTCATGTGGCAGCAGTAAATCAATTTTTTGAGACTAAATACTATGAAAGTGAATTATAGCCAGCAAAATCATAATTATATAATGTAATCTTCAGAGCTATTATAGACAAGGACCCTCCTCCCCCAAGAATCTGTTCCTGTGGCTTTTAACAGACATCATGAATAAAAAGGGATCATGGCTAAATAAGCTTGAAAAAAAATTTTTTTTTTTAAGATTTTATTTATTTATTTGACAGACAGATCACAAGTAGGCAGAGAGGCAGACAGAGAGAGAGGAGGGGAAGCAGGCTCCCCGCTGAGCAGAGAGCCCGATGCGGGGCTCGATCCCAGGACTCTGGCATCCCGACCCGAGCCGAAGGCAGAGGCTTTTAACCCACTGAGCCACCCAGGCGCCCCAAGCTTGAAAATTTTTAAGTTAAACTGTGAACTTCACTCCTGGATTTCTGTGAGTCTTTAGTCTGCTTTATGTATGTAAATTCTCAGGAGAGGGATAGGCCATGCATGGCTTCCCAAACCTGCTGGACCATGTAACCTCTTTTCCATGGAAAACCCTACAGGATTACCTATCTACAGAATATACTTTGAGAAATGCTGGGTAATGTGATATTTGGTCTGAGAAGCAGAATAGTATAAGCAAAACATAAGATATTACCTTGAATTTTGAACATAATAAATTGGTCTTATAAAAAATCTTTCACATTTAAGTTGTCATTTTTAATAGTTTATTTTTCACTAAATATTATTCTCCCTTTATACTCAGCACATGTCTAACATTAATTACATGATCATTGCCTTAAAAAGACATATCCACATGTATGTGTGTTTTCTCAAACTTTTGATATTTGAAATAATTCATCAGTAGAGTATCTGAAGGAAAGTCAATGAAAACTTAAGTTTGAAAGGTATGCAAAATATCAATGCTAATCTCAATATCTAGAAATACTATGATAAACGACAGGCTGTCATCCTTTATATGTTTTAAGAAGTGGTCTTTACTATTGAACAGTTGTAGTTATTAAGAATGCTTACAATTATAATAATAATTATATAATTATGCTTAGAAGTTTCAAGTCTTTGGAAAAGGTAAAAAAAACAAATTCTGTCAAAGAGTTTTCACTGATTCATAGGATGAAAGATATGTTTCAGAATGCTTGTAGTCAATGTCATTCCTTGAACTAATATAGTCTAGAGTCACATATTTGTATTCCCAAACTCCTGGAACTGCTACTTTTAGGAAAATATGTCATTTTACATTTTAATGTTAGATTCAAAGAGTGGTATTTATTGTTGAGTGTTACTAATATTCTAGATCCAAAGGCATCAATAAAAAACACATTTTTGCACTGTTCAAAGAGGAAAAAGTATATGAAGCAATACAAGTTGTAAGTTTTTTATAAGTAAAAGGTAAACTTTTATTCAAACTTGTTACAATGTTAGTTTTAATTTTATAAGAATCTGCTATCCTGTTTAAAGCACAACTGATATGATCGGATAAAGTGATTATCCAGGTATCTTCCGGTTTAGATTTTTCTTTTGTCAGACTTAGTGTGCAATTTCAAATAGGCCTGAGAGTGAGGCTGACTTACAAACATCACAGAAGTATGAGCTGCTCAGTGATTGTGTCTTCCCTATGCATTTTTTTCTGAACTATTTTAGTTGTAGTTTTATATAGTCATGGAAGAAATTCAATTTAATTCAGTATATATTTGAGCATCCACTGGGCCCAGGTAATAGAGATAAAGACATGAAATAAATATTTCCTGCATGTGAGTGGTCAGTAATCTAGTTAGATACTTCACAAAGTTGGTACAGAATGATGGACTATTATACAGTGTAAGGAATGCTATGCTGTTGCTGTGGAAGTATAAGAGGAAGTGATTTTTCTCTCCAGTCAGTGAAATATTTACAGAGGTGGCATTTTAATAGGTGCTCAAAATGTTAGGCCCAGCCCAAATTCAGTGGTTTAGCATGAAGTGACTGATTATTGATAGAAAAATATAGTCTAGGTACTTGTGGACTTCATCATTTAATTATTTCCTTTATTCACTAATCTAGCCCATTAATCATTAAATCTGTATTTAATGAGCAAATATTACATATTAGACAGATTTTAGTAGGCTAGAGTCATAGGACTGAACAAGACAGGTAAGGGTCATAGTCCCAGGTAAATTATATTCTGGGGGTAAGGGAGACAGTGCAAAAGCAAATAAGAAACGTCTATAGAGTTAAATACAAAGATAATTTTAGACTGAGATAAATTCAGTGGAGGATCTCAATAGGATTATATTAGAGAATGTTGGTAATACATTGAGAGCAGCTTTCACTAGAGAACTTAAGAACAGCTTATTTGAGAAAGTGATACTATCATGGACCTTACAGAGCATGAGATGGAGCCAGTTAGCCATAGGTGGTGTGAGGAGATAGGGGGAAATGAGGACAATGGGAACATCAAGTTCAATGGCTTTCACGGGCATACTGCAAGAACCTGATGCAGAAGGAGGTAGAGTAATAACTTGATCTTGGATATATAAGAAGGAGGTAGGATAGAATTCAGTCCAGACTACAACAGGGGATGTTAGCTTCATTCTACTTTCAATGTGGTGCCAGGTATGGGAAGGACTACCTTATTTATATTTTATAAAAGTAACTCTGGCTGTTCCAAGGAGAATGCATTCAGATGGGGAATAAAAGGTGAACAGGGCATCTAATTCTGAGGAGAATATATAAATATATATAATGGGTCCCTTTAGAGTGGTGGCAGTGGAAATAAAAGTATAAATACTGAAAATATAACTTGCTGGAGATCAGAAAGACTATCCAAATGGGTTAGAGAAGAGGAGAGGGTGTGGGAGAGGGTGGAAGAAAACTAGAATCAAATAATATATGTATATTTTTGTTTGAAGAACTAGGTAAAAGATGATAGAGTTCTGAGGTGAGGAAGGCTGAGTGAGCAGCCCTTGTTTGTTCCTGGATTTCAGTATATTCATATTACAGAATTTATCACTTAGCCATTTATAATGGAGGCCCCATAATGATTGCATACAGCAACCTTCTTCGCATCACAGCTCATACTCAGGGGTACTCCAAATGCCAAGTACTGAGACAGGTGCATTACTTACACTTTCTCATTTAATCTTTACAATAAAACCATGATGAAGACAATGCTTTAATCTCTGATGTATAGATAAGGAGGATGATATATTGTGAAGCTCTCCAATTTGCATTTGTTGATTCAAGGAAGAGTATCAGGAATTGAATCTTAACCCAGGTCTGAATCTAGTTCCAGGCATGGGCTTGGACTTGTTTAGAAAAGTATGATGTGGGTAACACTCCTCTTTCAGTTTTCTCACTGAGAGAACTGACTCTTTGGGCCACACTTTGTAGCTTGAGTATATCATAGTATATTTTCATTCAATGGAGTTCTCACAAACTCTGAAGTATATATTAAATTTTTAAAAAGAGGGAATGGATACCAAAAAATTTAATGTAATTAACCAAAGTCACACTATGAAAAAAGAGAATCAGTATTTAAACAAGGCCCATTAGGTGTGATAATCTATGCGTATTCCTCAGTATAGGGTATTTGGTTAAAATCTTGGCCAAGTAAGTCTTAACTCCAATTGGAAAGTGACAACTCAGAAGGAAAATATAGTCAACTATGCATTATTTGCTTGATGTTATGGTGGTAAAAGCAAAGGAATCTATGTAATAGACAGAACTTTATTTTAACTAGATGGTTATATTTTAAAATGTCTTTATGCTATTTAAACAATGGGAAAATCAAAGCTCTTTGAGAGTTTGTAAAGACTACAAATGCTATAATACATGTGTATTTTGCTTGATTTTTAAGCAAATATTTTTCTGTGCACTTGTCAACAATAGGTAGTTAAAAGAGAATCTGATGAAAGAGCCTATTGCTGATTCTAAAGCACACTTAGAAAGATAAAACACTGCCATGCCTGTGTTTGTCCTTAATGTATTCCTATATAATATAAATTATTAATAATAAAATAGCATATATTCTTAAAATGTTGATATAGTGATTAGTTTTCTGTGAATGTGTATATGGATTTGCAATTGTATTTTATGTAGAATAGAGAAAAAACTAAAAAAGTTAATGTTTTTAGGAAGACTCCAAAATATTTAAGTTTGGATTAAAGTGTCATGGATATTGTTCTGTGGAAGAATCTGTGGAGAGAGGCACCTAAGCTATAGGTGCTGCTTCATCAATTTTTTTTTTCCACCAGGGGGAAAAAAGACAGAAAAGACAACACATCAAGTACACCTGATCTTCTAATTTGAAAATAAAGCTATAGCTTCTAAACATCAGAAAAAGAGGGCTTTATATAGACAATCAGTAAGAACAGGAGAATATGTAACTGAAAATGCTATAGATATTTTTTAGAACATAATTCTACAAGTTAAAAAGTGTGTTTCTTGGAGGAGGAGTCAAGACGGCAGAGAAGTAACAGGCTGAGACGACATCAGACAGCAGGAGATCAGCTAGATAGCCTATCAAACCATTCTGAACACCTATGAATGCAACAGGAGATCGAAGAGAAGAAAAACAACAATTCTAGAAACAGAAAATCGACCACTTTCTAAAAGGTAGGACCAGCGGAGAAGTGAATCCAACGCGACGGGAAGATAGACCCCAGGGGGAGGGGCCGGCTCCCGGCAAGCGGCGGAGCACAAAATCAGGACTTTTAAAAGTCGGCTCCACGGAGGGACATCACTCCAGAGGCTAAACTGGGGTGAAGACCTCGCGGGGACAGCGTGGACTCAGGTCCCGCGGGGTCACAGAAGGATCGGGGGTGTCTGAGTGTCGCAGAGCTCACAGGTATTAGAGCGGGGAAGCCGGCTGTGGAGACAGAGCCGAGGAGTGAGCTCTCAACTCGGGGTTTCCTAGAGCTGTGCTCTGTGACACGGGCCGGTGCTCTGTGCGAGGGGTCCCCACAAGATCCAGGGAGACTCCAACCCGGGAGAGCTCAGAGATCTGCAGGGTTCGGAGACTCCAGGTGGGACTCTGCCAGAGACAGAGATGCTTGGTCACAGGCTGGGTGAGCTCGGAGCGCTCCCAGAAGCCAGTGACACGGCACTGATTACGCACGATTTTCTCCAAGCACCGTCTCCGAGCGCGAATGGAGGCTGGGGAGACGGGAGTGATTAAACGCTTTTCTCTGAAGGCGCACTGAAGACTGGGGCCCCTAGCTCTCGGCTCCTCTGAACCGGAGATTGGGAGGCCCCCATTGTCATTCCCCTCCTCCAGAACTCTACGGAAAGCGTTCAGGGAACAAAAGCTCCAGAAAGCGAACCTGAGAGGATTACTTAGCCCAGCCCCTGATAAGGGCCGTGCAACTCCGCCTGGGGCAAAGACACCTGAGAATCACTACAACAGGCCCCTCCCCCAGAAGATCAACAAGAAATCCAGCCAAGACAAAGTTCACTTAACAAGGAGAACAGCGGATTCTTATCTGGACAAAATGACAAGGCGGAAAAACTCACCACAAAAAAAAGAGCAGGAGACAGGACCGAAGGCTAGGGACCTAATCAATACAGACATTGGTAATATGTCAGATCTGGAATTCAAGACGACGATTCTCAAGGTTCTAGCTGGGCTCGAAAAAGGCATGGAAAATATTGGAGAAGCCCTGTCGGGAGAAATAGAAGCCCTTTCTGGAGAAATAAAAGAACTAAAATCTAATCAAGTTGAAATAAAAAAAGCTATTAATGAGGTGCAATAAAAAATGGAGGCTCTTACTGCTAGGATAAATGAGGCAGAAGAAAGAATCAGTGATATAGAAGACCAAATGACAGAGAATAAAGCAGCTGAGCCAAAGAGAGACAAACAACTACTGGATCATGAGGGGAGAATTCGAGAGATACGTGATACCATAAGACGAAACAACATTAGAATAATTGGGATTCCAGAAGAAGAAGAAAGAGAGAGAGGAGCAGAAGGTATATTGGAGAGGATTATTGTAGAGAATTTCCCTAATATAGCAAAGGGAACAAGCATCAAAATCCAGGAGGTGCAGAGAATCCCCCTCAAAATCAATAGGAATAGGTCCACACCCTGTCATCTAATAGTAAAATTTACAAGTTTTAACAACAAAGAGAAAATCCTGCAAGCTGCACAGGACAAGAAGTCTGTAACATACACTGGTAAAAATATTAGATTGTCAGCAGACTTATCCACAGAGACCTGGCAGGTCAGAAAGAACTGGCATGATATATTCAGAGCACTAAACGAGAAAAACATGCAGCCAAGAATACTTTACCCAGCTAGGTTATCATTGAAAATAGGAGAGATAAAAAGCTTCCAGGACAAACAAAAACTGAAAGAATTTGTAAACACCAAACCAGCTCTACAGGAAATATTGAAAGGGGTCCTCTAAGCAAAGAGAGACCCTAAAAGTATTATCAGAAAGGAACAGAGACAATATACAGTAACAATCACCATACAGGCAATACAATGGCACTAAATTCATATCTCTCAATAGTTACCCTGAACGTAAGTGGGCTAAATGCCCCAATCAAAAGACACGGAGTTTCAGAATGGATAAAAAAACAAAACCCATCCATATGCTGCCCACAAGAAACTCATTTTAGACCTGAAGACACCTCCAGATTGAAAGTGAGGGGGTGGAAAACAATTTACCATGCTAATGGACATCAGAAGAAAGCTGGGGTGGCAATCCTTATATCAGATCAATTAGATTTTAAGCCAAAGACTATAATAAGAGATGAGGAAGGACACTACATCATACTCAAAGGGTCTGTTCAACAAGAAGATCTAACAATTTTAAATATCTATGCCCCTAACATGAGAGCAGCCAACTATATAAACCAATTAGTAACATAATCAAAGAAACACATTGACAAGAATACAATAATAGTAGGAGACTTTAACACGCCCCTCACTGAAATGGACAGATCATCCAAGCAAAAGATCAACAAGGAAATAAAGGTCTTAAATGACACACTGGAGCAGAAGGACATCACAGATATATTCAGAACATTCCATCCCAAAGCAACAGAATACACATTCTTCTCTAGTGCCCATGGAACATTCTCCAGAATAGATCACATCCTGGGTCATAAATCAGGTCTCAAACGGTATCAAAAGATTGGGATCATTCCCCGCATATTTTCAGACCACAATGCTCTGAAGCTAGAACTCAATCACAAGAGGAAATTTGGAAAGAGCACAAATACATGGAGACTCAACAGCATCCTTCTAAAGAATGAATGGGTCAACCAGGAAATAAAAGAAGAATTGGAAAAAACCATGGAAACAAATGATAATGAAAACACAACGGTCCAAAATCTGTGGGACACAGCAAAGGCAGTCCTGAGAGGAAAATATATAGCGATACAAGCCTATCTCAAGAAACAGGAAAGGTGGGACGCCTGGGTGGCTCAGTTGGTTAAGCGGCTGCCTTTGGCTCAGGTCATGATCCCAGCGTCCTGGGATCGAGTCCCACATTGGGCTCCTTGCTTGACAGGGAGCCTGCTTCTCCCTCTGCCTCTGCCTGCCTCTCTGTCTGCCTGTGCTCACTCGCTCACTCTCTCTCTAACAAATAAATAAATAAAATCTTAAAAAAAAAAAAAGAAACAGGAAAGGTCTCAAAAACACAACCTATCCCTACACCTAAAGGAGCTCGAGAAAGAACAACAAAGAAAGCCTAAATCCAGCAGGAGAAGAGAAATAATAAAGATCAAAGCAGAAATAAATGAAATAGAAACCAAAAAAACAATAGAACAAATCAATGAAACTAGGAGCTGGTTCTTTGAAGGAATTAATAAGATTTATAAACCCCTGGCCAGACTCATCAAAAAGAAAAGAGAAAGGACCCAAATAAATAAAATCATGAATGAAAGAGGAGAGATCACAACCAACACCAAAGAAATACAAACAATCATAAGAACATATTATGAACAACTATATGGCAACAAATTTGACAATCTGGAAGAAATGGATGCTTTCCTAGAGACATATAAACTGCCAAAACTGAACCAGGAAGAAATAGAAAACCTGAATAGGCCCATAACCAGTAAGGAGATTGAAACAGTCATCAAAAATCTCCCAACAAACAAAAGCCCAGGGCCAGATGGCTTCCCAGGGGAATTCTACCAAACATTTAAAGAAGAATTAATTCCTATTCTCCTGGAACTGTTCCAAAAAATAGAAATGGAAGGAAAACTTCCAAACTCATTTTATGAGGCCAGCATCACCTTGATCCCCAAACCAGACAAGGATCCCATCAAAAAAAGAGAATTACAGACCAATATCCTTGATGAACACAGATGCAGAAATTCTCACCAAAATACTAGCCAATAGGATCCAACAGTACATTAAAAGGATTATTCACCACGACCAAGTGGGATTTATTCCAGGGCAGCAGGGTTGGTTCAACATCTGCAAATCAATCAATGTGATACAATACATTAACAAAAGAAAGAACAAGAACCATATGATACTCTCAATAGATGATGAAAAAGCATTTGACAAAGTGCAACATCCCTTCCTAATCAAAACTCTTCAAAGTGTAGGGATAGAAGGCACATACCTCGATATTATCAAAGCCATCTATGAAAAACCCACGGCAAGTATCATTCTCAATGGAGAAAAACTGAGAGCTTTTCCGTTAAGGTCAGGAACATGGCAGGGATGTCCATTATCACCACTACTATTCAACATAGTACTAGAAGTCCTAGCCTCAGCAATCAGACAACAAAAACAAATTAAAGGCATCCAAATCGGCAAAGAGGAAGTCAAACTATCGCTCTTTGCAGATGATATGATACTATATGTGGAAAACCCAACAGGCTCCACTCAAACTGCTAGAGCATGTACAGGAATTCAGTAAAGTGTCAGGATATAAAATCAATGCACAGAAATTGGTTGCATTTCTTTACACCAACAACAAGATAGAAGAAAGAGAAATTAAGGAGTCAATCCCATTTACAATTACACCCCAAACCATAAGATACCTAGGAATAAACCTCACCAAAGAGGCAAAGAATCTATACTCAGAGAACTATAAAGTACTCATGAAAGAAATTGAGGAAGACACAAAGAAATGGAAAAATGTTCCATGCTCATGGATTGAAAGAATAAATATTGTGAAAATGTCTATGCTACCTAAAGCTATCTACACATTTAATGCAATGCCTATCAAAATGCCATCCAATTTTTTCAAAGAAATGGAACAAATAATCCTAAAATTTATATGGAACCAGAAAAGACCTCGAATAGCCAAAGGAATATTGAAAAAGAAAGCCAAAGTTGGTGGCATCACAATTCCAGACTTCAAGCTCTATTACAAAGCTGTCATCATCAAGACAGTATGGTACTGGCACAAAAACAGACACATAGATCAATGGAACAGAATAGAGAGCCCAGAAATAGACCCTCAACTCTATGGTCAACTAATCTTCGACAAAGCAGCCTCTTCAACAAATTGTGTTGGGAAAATTGGATAGCCACATGTAGAAAAATGAAGTTGGACCATTTCCTTACACCACACACGAAAATAGACTCAAAATGGATGAAGGACCTCAACATGAGAAAGAAATCCATCAAAATCCTTGAGGAGAACACAGGCAGCAACCTCTTCTACCTCAGCCGCAGCAACTTCTTCCTAGGAACAACGCCAAAGGCAAGGGAAGCAAGGGAAAAAATGAACTATTGGGATTTCATCAAGATCAAAAGCTTTTGCACAGCAAAGGAAACCATCAACAAAACCAAAAGACAACTGACAGAATGGGAGAAGATATTTCCAAGCGACATATCAGATAAAGGGCTAGTATCCAAAATCTATAAAGAGCTTAGCAAATTCAACACTCAAAGAACAAATAATCCAATCAAGAAATGGGCAGAGGACATGAACAGACATTTCTGCAAAGAAGACATCCAGATGGCCAACAGACACATGAAAAAGTGCTCCACATCACTGGGCATCAGGGAAATACAAATCAAAACCACAATGAGATACCACCTCACACCGGTCAGAATGGCTAAAATGAACAAGTCAGGAAATGACAGATGCTGGCGAGGATGTGGAGAAAGGGGAACCCTCCTACACTGTTGGTGGGAATGCAAGCTGGTGCAACCACTCTGGAAAACAGCATGGAGGTTCCTCAAAAAATTGAAAATAGAGCTACCTTATGACCCAGCAATTGCACTACTGTGTATTTACCCTAAAGATACAAACGTAGTGATCCGAAGGGGCACATGTACCCGAATGTTTATAGCAGCAATGTCCACAATAGCCAAGTTATGGAAAGAACCTAGATGTCTATCACCAGATGAGTGGATAAAGAAGAAGTGGTATATATATATATATATATATATATATATATATACATACACACAATGGAATACTATGCAGCCATCAAAAGAAATGAAATCTTACCATTTGCGACGACATGGATGGAACTAGAGCGTATTATGCTTAGCGAAATAAGTCAACTGGAGAAAGACAACTATCACATGATCTCCCTGATATGAGGAAGTGGAGATGCAATGGGGGTGGAGGTTAAGGTGGTAGGAAAAGAAAAAATGAAACAAGATGGGATCGGGAGGGAGACAAACCAAATAGACTCTTAATGTCATAAAACAAACTGAGGGGGGTTGGGGGGAGAGGGGTTAGGAGAGGGTGGTGGGGTTACATTACATGTTTAAATAAAAAAGCTTTAAAAAGGTGTGTTTCTTTATCTTGTTTAATTTGGAATTGCTATTTTTATTTCATAAGTTATTTATGCAACAAAAATATTTAAAAACTGAGTATATAGAATTTTATCTATATAAAGTGTGGTTTAATCACACATAGTATTTCCTATGATCATGTCCTCATCTTTGTTGTATTTAATCTGTTGACATTAATGACATCTGTATTATCTGACAGGAAGAGGAAGTGCAAACTCGCACCAATAGATCAGCTAGAGCTAACCTGGGAATGCAAAGGGAGTCAATCAGTCTCAGAGTCTCAGAAATTTAGACCTAGGAGTTACTGTGGAGACCTGGCTCATATTAATCCTTTCTATATGAAAAGAAAGGATCAGAGAGGACAAACAATCTGCCTAAGCCATGATGTGTTTGTGGCAGGGTGGTGTATGCTGACCAGGGACCAATATCAGCAAGCAAAATCTGAATAGAGATGCAGATAGAAACATAAAGGAGAGAAATCAATTACCAGGACACATTTTCCCTGCTGCCTCAGCCATTCTCTGATAGTTGAAGAGCAGCTCAGGCCTTTAACACTTTCCAATTCTAGTAGCTAACACTTAGCAAAGCAATTTTCCACTGTTTTAAATTATTTCCCAAATTTATGCATAAAAGGTAAAAAATGAACAAAAATTTATTTTAAATAGAACTAATGGTCTGCTTTCACTTAGCTAAATGTCCTGTTGTTATAGTAATTTTACTGTTAAGAAAAGAGTTGTCCATAATGATATAAAAAGGGATTAAAATAAAGATATATGTTTTGCTGTTTAAAGATGAAATAAGACCCAAACAATCATCTTCTTATTTTGGAACTGTATAGAGAGTACCTATTGTGCTGAAAGAATTCAATCTTCAGAGAAATAGGAACTTTGACTGTAACAGCAAAATAATCCTTACATTTAAAATTCTAAATGTTGTCAGTTTGTCACGTTCCCTTGTCATTATGTAAATACAGCTTGCATTTAATTTTCATATAACTTGTTTTAATCAATTCAACTGAATAAGATGAAGGTCACAGATCATATAGTATCTAACCCAAGCAAATTAATGAGGGCAGCATTCACTAAGTCATGGATGAATGATTTTGAGTAACAGTAGAAGTTTCAATTTCCTGTATTAGAACTAATGAATGAAAGACAAAATATTTAAAACAAAGATGATGTATTTACCACAAAAAAGCCTGACTCCCCCAAATACAAGGACAAAAAAAACGATAAAATTCTAACATACTAAGGCAAATATTGTGCCTCTGAGATTTTGAAGATAGGCACAGTATTGGGTTTCAATTGATCCTCTACATCTTCCTTTTGATATTGACAGACTCCACAAGAATTTTATGTATCTATTCTTGATACCATGAGTAGCTTCTACTGTGGCTGTTCAACTATTTCCACTTCCCTGAAACTATAAATTACACAATGACACTATAATTCTTTGTGTAAAATTTGTACCGGTTAATTGCTGAGAGCAAGATTATCAAATGAAGAATCCTTCAGTTGTTTTTCTGTATTGGCAAGGAAATTTTGGTAAAAAAACAAAACAAAACAAAACAAAAAACGAACAAAAAAACAGCACCAAGATTTTGAGTGCTGGGTAATTTCAGAAAAAGTGAAATTTTCTTAGTTCTCAGACAGGATCTTGGGTGGAGAAATAAGAAGCTAAGAGTTAATTTGGAGTGGGAAGAGTAAACCCTCAGGATAAGAAAGAACCAGGAAACAGAGGGTTATGTCAGAAAACATCTAAATAAGGCACACGGTATTCAAAGCACAAACAAATGGGTTATCAGAACAAGATAGCAGGGACAACCAGGTGAGTTCAGGAACAAATAAAACCATTTTTCCATAAATAGTGGAACAGGCTTTGTAAGAAGGTGTTAAGGACTGATGGTTTTACTTTATCCATACTTTAAGATGCAAATTATCTTCCAGGACTTGTCTAAATAGGCATTACTTTAAACCTCAAAGTCTCCAAATGTTCTTTACTTTTTTTCTTTCCTCATTCTGAGTTATACACATATATCTAGAATAGAATTTCCAGACTTGCAGAAGCTTAAAGAAGCTAAGAAGAAAAAGAATAAAATAAACATAAATAAAATCTATTCTGATATATCTTACAAGAAAAAAAAGAAAGCAATCAACAAATCAAAGTAACAATAAAATTAAATCAATAAACACAAATAACCACACTTGATAAAATTTAGAGGCTACTCCTGATTTTTAATAAAGTCATAGTACAACAGTAATAAGAGAAAGATATACAAGTATTATAAATAATAATTTTTAAAGGTTAGTGTTTGGGGAAAAAGACGAGAAAACCTCAAAACAGTAATAAGTTTATGAGTATGAAAGATTTTATGATGACATATTAAATTGTTTTTTTTGATTTATTGGATTATAAGTGATATTTAAATGTGGTCTTTTAATTTATAGTTTTTAAAACTCTTAAATTAAACTTTTATTTGGAACCAAGTAGAATATTTTTTTAAATAAAGAGAGGAATAATTTTTCTTCTGATTTTTAATAGTCATAGCCAATGGCATATATTTACATTAAAATCAAAAGTTCAATAAATTGTGTGCTTGCACCAAAAACTTGAATTCTCCCTCTCTGTACAGGTTTTTAGGACTTCCAGGGAAGATGGTAGAGTAGGAGTATTCTAAACTCACCTTGTCCCATGTATACAACTTGGTGGCACCCACATCAGTGTAATAACCCAGAAAATGATCCAAAGACTGTAAGAACAGACTTTCTACAACTAAAAGCAGTGACGAATCCACATAAAAAATGGGTAGGAGGGCCAAAGGCATGGTTGGGAACCAAATGACCTGTGAGGTTGCCCACAGGAGGGAAGGACACCACAGTCATGGAGAAGGGTGAGGGGCAGACACAATACCACACACATCAGGCAAAGGGGACCCACATGGAAGACAAATATCCATCACATTTGGCTTTGAAAACAGAGGAGCTTAACTTCATGAATATCACTGAGCTCAGGTCTGGGAGATAGAGAAGGCCATAGGTAACTGAGTCCCTGCCCTGAAAGAAACAACATAACAAAACCCCCTCTGAGATACAGCACGGAAGCAGAAGTTTCAAAAAATTCCTGTAGTATATGGGGATGAAATTTATTTACTGGTCTCAGAACATGTTCTGGAAGGACTGGAATTTTTTTTTTAATTTTTATTTATTTTTTAAATTTCTTTTCAGTGTTCCAGAATTCATTGTTTATGCACCACACCCAGTACTCCATGCAATATGTGCCTTCCAGAATACCCACCACCAGGCTCACACAAACTCCCACTACCATCCCCTCCAAAACCCTCAGATTGTTTCTCAGAGTCCACAGTCTCTCATGATTCATCTCCCCCTCCAATTTCCCCCAACTCCCTTCTCCTCTCCATCTCCCCATGTCCTCCATGTTATTCCTTATGCTCCACAAATAAGCAAAGCTGTATGATAATTGACTCTTTCTGCTTGGCTTATTTCACTCAGCATGATCTCTTCCAGTCCTGTCCATGTTGATACAAAAGTTGGGTATTCATCCTTTCTGATGGAGGCATAACACTCCATAGTACATATGGATACATCTTCCTCATCTATTCAGGACAGGGATCTTTAAGAGACTTCTCCAAGAACAAAAGAGCTGGTAAGCACCATTTCCCCCAAACCCACCCCCTAGCCTACATACACAGACACCTGTAAGAACCAACTTGATGTCAACTATCTCCATCTAGCTTGCTAAAAGCACATCCCACACTCAGCTCTTCTGCAGACCTATCCCCTCCAACCCACCCTCAGCAGTTCTCCAAACCAGTAATAGGGGTCCTTCTACAATAGACCAGCTCAAGCAAACCTTGCTAATACCACATGCCTGGCCACTGAATCTGTCATGTACTGTCCCTTATAACACAGCTTTCACTGGAATCCAAAGTTGTGCCACAAGTGTAGTAACATACAAGCAGCCCAAACAGGAGCCTGCACCACTGGAAAGTGACTCCTGACCTGAGAAAAAGGCAATATAACCATTCTAATTTTACTTTGGCTCTAGAAGTGGGCTGGGGGAATATATTTGTTTGACTGAAGCCCCTGCCCACCAACAAAATCTTCTCAGGGGACAATACAGGGACAGAATCCTGCAGTTTGGTGTAACCGTAGCTCTGGAAAATGCCTTATCTGACCAACTCAAGCACAAAGCAGCCCCAGACTGGCACACTAACAACACAGGGACCAAACTCTGCCCACAACAGCAGAGAGCTATTGAAGATGCCTGAACTGAAGGCAAGTGCAACTCAGCCACAATGGCAAGGTGGACACAACACATACAGGAGACACCCCTGAAGTTCTAGTTCCTGGGGAACAGGAATTACTGTACTGCAGTAGACTACAGGAATTATCTTCATAAGATTGCTCCTTTCAAGAGAAAGAGACATAGCTGACTTTCCTAACACATAGAAACACATAGCATTAGACAAAATGAGGAGACAGAAAAATATGTCCCAAATGAAAGAATAGGACAAAAACATACCAAGAGAGCAAAATGAAACAGAGATAAGTAATATGTCTGATAGGAAACATAAATGGTCATAAAGATGCTCACTGGACTTGAGAAAAGAGTATAGGACCTTGGTGAGAGGTTTAAGGAAATAGAAAACATAACAAAGAACCAATCAGAGATAACTCAATGAGTAAAATTACACTAGAAGGAATACATAGTAGACCAGAGGAAACAGAAGAATGAGTCAACAACCTGGAGGACAGAGTAATGGAAAGCAATCAAGCTGAAGTAATAAAAATGAGAATAGATTGAGGGAACTCAACACAATCAAGCATAATAACATTCATATTATAGGGACCCAAGAAGGAGAATGGAGAGAAAAGAGGCCAGAAAATGTATTTGAAGTAATAGCTGAAAAATCTCCAAATCTGGGGAAGGAAACAGAAGTCCAGATCCAGAAGGGACAAAGAGACCCCAGCAAAATCAATGAGGTACACTCAAGACAGATAGTAATTCAAATAGCAAAAAGTAATGATAAAGAGAGAATTTCAAAAGCAGCAAGAAAAAAGAAAAGAGTCACATATAAGGGAAAACCTACAAGGCAATCAGTGGATTTTTTTCAGCAGAAACTTAGCAGTCCAGAAGGAGTGGCACAATATATTCAAAGTGGTGAAAGGATAAAGCTTGATAAAGCTTGCAATCAAGAATACTCTATCCAGTAAGGCTATCATTCATAATAGGAGAGACAAAAGGTAAAGGAATTCATCACTACTAAGCTAGCTTTACAAAAAATATTAAAGGGACTCTAACTGGAAAGGAAAGATGCAAAGTAGGAGTAAGAAAGTTAGGAAGCACAAAAGCAGTAAAATTAAGAATATCTATAAAAATCTGTCAAGGGATTCACAAAATAAATGATGTAATATGACACCATATATCTAAAATGGGGGGGGAGGAGAGAAGTAAAAACTTAGTGCATTTAAAATGGGCTCAGACTTAGGTAACTATCAACTTAACATAGATGTTATATTCATGAAATGTTTTATATATAAAACTAAAGGTAACCACAAATCAAAAACCAGTAATAGATGTACAAAGAATAACAAGAAAGTAATCCACTAAAGAGAGCCAGTAAACCATGAAAGAACAGAGCAAGAATGGGACAGAGAAGAACTACAACAACAATCATAAAACATGTAAAGAAATGACAATAAGTACATACCTATCAATAATTCTTTTGAATGTAAATGGACTAAATGTTCTAATAAAAAAACCTAAGGTAATGGAATGGATAAAATAGCAAAACCTATCTATATGTTGTCTACAAGACAGACTCATTTCAGACCTTTAAGCACATGAAGATAGAAAGTGAAAGAATGCCCAAGTATTTGTCATGGAAATGAAGTGAAAAAAAAATCTGGAGTAGTAATACTCTTATTGGACAAAATAGACTTAAAAAAAAAGAGAAAAACAAAAGAAATAAAGGACAATACATAATCATAAAGAGAAAAGTTCAAAAAGAACTTATAACGATGTAAATATTTATAAACCCAACATAGGAACACTAAAATACTGGAAGCAGCTATTAACAAACATAAAAGAAGTAATCAATACTAATACAATAATAATAGAGGATTTTATTTTATTTATTTATTTTTTTTTACTTATTTATTAGAGAGAGAGAGAGCAAGCGAGCACAGGCAGAGAGAGGCAGGCAGAGGCAGAGGGAGAAGCAGGCTCCCTGCCAAGCAAGGAGCCCGATGTGGGACTCGATCCCACGACGCTGGGATCATGACCTGAGCTGAAGGCAGCCGCTTAATCAACTGAGCCACCCAGGCGCCCCCGATAGAGGATTTTAAACCCTAGTTACATCAATAGGTAGATCATCTAAACACAAAAGCACCAAGGAAACAATGGCTTTGAATGGCTCATTGGGCCAGATGAATCGAACAGATAGATTCATAACATTTTAACTTAAAGTGGTGAAATACACATTCTTTTCAAGTGCCCCTGGAACATTCTCCAAAATAGATCACCCACAAAACAAGTCTCAACAAATTAAAAAAGATTAAAGTAATAGTATATATCTTTTGTGGCCACACTGTGAAACTAGAAATCAACCACAAGAAAAAAAAAAATCTGGAAAGAACACAAATACATGGAGACTAAATAACATGCTACTAAAAAATGAATGGATCAACCAACAAACCAAAGAAAAAATAAAAAATTATATGGAAACAAAGGAAAATGAAAATACAATGATACAAAATCTTTGGGATGCAACAAGTGCTGTTTTAACAGGAAAGTATAACAATACAAGTCAACCTCAAGAAGCAAAAAAACTCTCAAATAAACAATCTAACCTTACACTTAAAGGAGCTGGAAAAAGAACAAAACCAAAAATCAGTAGAAGGAAGGAAATAATAAAGATAAAACATAAACATACAACCAAACATAGCAAAATAGATAAATGAAACCAGCATCTGGTTCTTTGAAAAGATCAACAAAATTTATAAACCTTTAGCCAGACTCATCCAAAAGAAGAAAAAGAAGGAGGAGGAGGAGGAGGGAGAGGAGGAGGAGGAGAGGGAGGAGGAGGAGGAGGAGGACTAGAATAAACAAAATCAGAACTGAAAGAGGATAAATAACTGACATCATAGAAATGCAATGAATTCTAAGAGAATATTATGAACTATTATATGCCAACAAATTGGACAACCTAGAAAGAATGGATAAATTCCTAGAAACACATAATCTCCCAAAACTGAATCAGAAAAAAATGTTAAATCCATAGGGTTCAATTACTAGTTATAAAATTGAATCTGTAATTAAAAGTATCCCAACAAACAAAGGTTCAGAACCAGACAGCTTTATAGGTGAATTCTACCAAACATTTAAATAAGACTTAGTTCCTATCCTTCTCAAACTATTCCAAAAACTATGTTTCCAAATTTATTCTATGAGGCCAGCATGAACTTGATACCAAAACCAGATAAAGATACTACAAAAAAGAGAATAGGTTAATAGCTGATGAACATAGATGCAAAATCCTCAAGAAAATATTAGCAAACTGATCCAACAAAACATTAAAAAAATCATTCAACATGATCAAGTGGGATTTATTCCAGGGATGAAAGTGGTCCAATACCCATAAGTCAAACAATGAGATACCTCACATCAACAATGGAAAGGATAAAATCTATATGATCCTTTCAATAGGTGCAGAAAAAGCATTTGACAAAGTATGACATCCATTCATGATAAAAATCCTCAACAAAGTAGGTTTAGAGTGAACATACCTCAGCATAATAAATTCTATATATGAAAAACCCACAGCTGACATCATATTTAATGGTGGAAAACAGAACTGTTTTCCTAAGTTCAGAAACAACACAAGGATGTACACTCTCACCGCTTTTATTTAACATAGTACAGACATGAAAAATAAGCAAAAGTGATCCAAATTGGTAAGAAAGAGGTAAAATTTTCATTATATCAGATGACATGATACTACATATAGAGAAAACCCTATAGACTCAACCAAAAACTAGAAGTGATGAATGAATTCAATAGGCCATAACATACAAAATTAATATAAAGAAAATTTTGCATGCTATATACAAATAATAAAGCAATGGAAAGAGAAATTAAGAAAATAATTTCATTTACAATTACAACAAAAATAATAAAACACTTAGAAATAAATTTAACCCAGGAGGTGAAAGACATGTGTGCTCTGAAAACTACAAAACATTGATGAAGATACAAATTGAAAGATATTCCATGCTTGTGGGTTAGGAAAATAAGTATTGTTAAAATGTCAATACTATCCAAAGCGATATACAGGTTTAATCCAATCCCTATAAAAATACCAACAACAGCTTCCATAGAAGTAGGACAAATAACCCTAAAATTTGAATAGAACCACAAATGATCTTGAATAACCACAGAAACCTTGGGGGAAAAAAAGAACAACACTGCAGGTATCACATCTTGGATTTCAAGAAATGGTATAAAACTGTAGTAATCAAAACAGTGTGGTTTGGGGCACCTGGGTGGCTCAGTGGGTTAAAGCCTCTGCCTTCGGCTTAGGTCATGGTCCCAGGGTCCTGGAATGGAGCCCCACATCGGGCTCTCTGCTTAGCAGGGAGCCTGCTTCCTCCTCTCTCTCTCTCTCTGCCTCTCTGCCTACTTGTGATCTCTGTCTGTCAAATAAATAAATAAAATCTTAAAAAAAAACAACAGTGTGGTACTGGCATAATAATAGATACATAGATCAATAGAACAGTATAGAGAGTCCAGAAATAAACCCATGATTTATCTGGTCAATAAATCTATGACAGAGGAGTCAAGAATATTGACAGTCTCTTCAACAAATGGTGCTGGGAAAACTGGACATCTATAAGCAAAAGAATGAAACAGAACCACTTTCTTACACCTACACAAAAATAAATTCAAAATGGATTAAAGACCTATGGGTGAGACCTGAAATCATAAAATTTTTTAAAGGATTTACTTATTTACTTGAGAAAGAGAGTGAGAAAGCCAGGGGTGGGGAGAGGAAAGGAAGAGGAAGAGTCACAAGTAGACTCTTCACTGAGCATAGAGACCAACGATGTGTTCAATCCAATGACCCTAAGATCATGGCCTGAGCCAAAACCAAGTCAGACACTTAACTGTATGAGCCACTCAAGTGCCCCTGAAACTGTAACATTTCTAGAAGAGAGCATAGGCAATAATTTCTCTGACATTGGTGATAGCCAGTTTTTCTTGATATGTCTCCTAAGACAAAGGAAACAAAAGTAAAAACAAACTATTGGGATTTCACCAAACTAAAAAGTTTTTGCACAGCAAAGGAAATAATCAATAAAACAAAAAGACAACCTACTAAATGGGAGAAGATATTTGTAAATGTTATGTCTAGTATCAGATTAATGTCCAAAATATATAAAGAATTTATACAACTCAACACCAACCCCCCCACCCAGACAACCAATGAAAAAAAATGGGCAGAACATATGAAGAGATAGCATAACATGAAAAGATGCTCAACATCATTAATCATCAAGAAATTGCAAATCAAAACCTCAATGAGATACCACCTCATACCAATAGGAATGGCTAAGATCAAAAACAAGAAACAACAAGTGTTGGCAAGGATGCAGAGAAAAACAAATCCTCATGCACTGTTAGGAAGGCAAACTGGTCACTATGAAAAACAGTATGGAGGTTTCTCAAACACTTAAAAGTAAAATTACCATTTGATACAATAATTCTATTACTGGGTATTTACCCAAAGAATATGAAAACATGAATTTGAAATGATATATGAACCCCCATGTTTATTTTAGCATTATTTACAATAGCCAAAAAAAGAAGAAGCCCATTAAAGAAGTGTCCATTGATAAATGAATGGGTAGAGAAGATGTGGTTTATATCTATATACACACACATATAAATACAACAGAATATTACACAAACATTAAAAAGAAAGAATATATTGACATTTACAACAACATGGGTGGATCTAGACAGTACAATGCTAAGTGAAATTAAGTCCATCAGAGAAAGACAGGACGTAAGATTCCATTCATATGCAAAATTTAAGAAACAAAACATATGAATGAGGAAAAAAAGAAAAAACTCTCTTAAATATAGAACAAACCGGAAAGGAAGTGATGGGAAGATGGGTGAAATAGGTGAAAAGGTTAGGCATACATTTGTGAGAAGTGCTGAGTAATGTTTAAAATTTGGGTATAGTATATTGTACATCTGTAACTAACATAACACTGTATATTACTTATACTAGAAATAAAAAGAACAGATTTTTATTGTGTTTTGAACCTGTATCTATCCCCTACCAGACAGTGTCACAGAATCTTCCCATACCCACTTTCTCTGCTTATTATATTGCCCTTTACAAGATAAATCTTCAAATTCAAGAAAGCTTTTTTGATAGGAATGTAGTTATAAATCACATTATCAACATTCATTTATATAAATAATTTGTTGTCTAAAACACATTTTCTTTACCTATCTTGAGACTTTTAATTAATTTTTTCTAATTTTTATAAGTTTAAAATACTCCTCTGGAATTTTCTTTAGATAAGTTCTGATACTTTTTCCTTTCTAAATAATTTATTGTATTTGTCTGGAAGCTTGTAAATTTTACTCCTAATTTAAATCATTTGCTTTTGCTATGTCAAGGTGATTTTATTTTTCCTTAAATCTCATTAGGATCTCAATGACATCTTTGAATCTGAGTACTCAAGCCTTTACGGGATGTTTTCTTCTATTATTCTTTGGTTCTTAATCTCTCCCATCTGTTTAATTTTTTTTTTCTGAAATGGTCTATAATTTGCATGGAATTTGCATATATTTATATATTCATCACCGTGCCTCTTCCATGTTTCTTTTCTCTATCTAATGTTATATATTTTTCTCTACTTTCAAAATTAATTTTATAAGCAATTCTATTTTTCAGTATTTTTCTACTAAATTCTTACATTTTAGAAAATTTGACTTTTTAACTCAATGTGAGGCAATGCAATTAGAGTTCAAATAAACTCTCTAGGGTTTATTTGAACTCTAATTGCATTGCCTCACATTGAGTTATTTTCTTCTTGGTTTTTAGTGGCTTCTTTTTCCTCTTCTAGTTTATGTACTCTGTGGGGTTAATGTGTTCTAATTATTCTGATTTCTCTCCCTCAAATTATTGAGCTCTCTTTTTTTCTCTCATTTCTTTCTCTCTCTTTTATTCTTTTTTGGGGGGGTCTTTATTTCTTTCTTTTATTTATATTCTTTATTGTTTTATGTTAGTTACCATACAGTACATCATTAGTTATTGATGTAGTGTTCCATCATTCATTGTGTATAACACCCAGTCCTCTATGAAATCTATACCCTTCTTAATACCCATCACAAGGCTTACCTATACCCTCACCGCTTTCCCTTCTAAAACTCTCTATTTGTTTCCTGGAGTCCATAGTCTCTCATGATCCATCTCCCACTCTGATTTCGCCCCCTTCATTTTTGCCTTCTCCTAATATCCTCCGTGTTATTCCTTATGTCAAGTAAGTGAAACCATATGATAATTGACTTTCTCTGCTTGACTTATTTCTCTTAGCATAATCTCCTCCAGTCCCATCCAAGTTGATGCAAAAGTTGGGTATTTATCCTCTCTGATGGCTGAGTAATATTCCATTGTGTATATGGACCATATGTTCTTTATCCAATCATCTACTGAAGAGCATCTCAGCTCTTTCCACATTTTGGCTATCATGGACATTGATGCTATGAACACTGGGGTGCATATGGCCCTTATTTTCACTACATCTATATCTACAAAACATTTATGAAAGAAATCGAAGATGACACAAAACGATGGAAAAACAGGGGCGCCTGGGTGGCTCAGTGGGTTAAGCCGCTGCCTACGGCTCATGATCTCAGGGTCCTGGGATCGAGTCCCACATCGGGCTCTCTGCTCAGCAGGGAGCCTGCTTCCCCCTCTCTCTCTCTCTGCCTGCCTCTCTGCCTACTTGTGATCTCTCTATCTGTCAAATAAATAAATAAAATTAAAAAAAAAAAAAACGATGGAAAAACAATCCATGCTCATGGACCAGAATAAACATTGTTAAAATGACTACGTGGGCCAGAGTAATCTGTATTTTCGACACCATCCCAATCAAAATAACAATGGCATTTTTCAAAATGCTGGACCAAGCAATCATAAAATTTGTATGGAACCATTGCCAAGGAAATGTTGAAAAAAAAAAAAAAAAGGCTGGGAGCATCACGTTGCCTGATTTCAAGCTATATCACAAAGTTATGATCTTTCTCTCTTTTCATCTCTCTTGTGGAAGTAGATTACCAGCTCCCAGCTTGGTCAAGTGACTGGAGTTTCTCCTCTAAAAGGCTAAAGAATACCTGGTGGTCTTTGTTCCAGTGGGCCTTTATAGAATCTGTGAATAATCTGGAACCCATCTCTGGAATTATCTGAAGGAGGCTAACCTGTTCTCAGTTCTGTCCAAGTGCAGATGAGAGAGAGATTGTATCTGCATAATACCACAAATTGGGAACAATTATTACTATCAGCTAAACCCCAGGGACTGTTAGGATGCATGGGGTTTAGTCCAAAAGTGTCAAGTCCAAGTATACTTGGACTTGACACTTTTTTCAGCTTTAATAAGTCTTTAAATTTGTAGTCTTTGCTCTGGTCTCTATGGCCCTTAACCCTTAGCTTTCCTCCCCAGGAAAGCAATGAGAAGCTGAACCAAATCTTTCCTCTGGAGACTTCTTAACCTCAGATATATGGGATTATCCTTCCTAACTCCACTAATAGCCTTGTTTTGCACACTCTAGCAGGATTCTCATAGAAAGGATCACAAACATGATTATTAGGCTGCTACATTTTAGAATTCAAAATATCTTGCTGGATTACACTGCACTGTCTCTGTTTCATAATACTTATTTACTCCCTAAGCCCCTTTGACAGAGCTTTTGGACACATTCTATACTGAAACTGATCAAGAGTGAACACATACCAATGGTATTTGACTTTTTAGGAATTTTCCTTCTTTTGGGTTCTATGAACTATACTAAAGTATTCTTGATATTTCCCATGGCTCAAATCATAATATTTTGAAGCCCCAAACATTTCAGTGGGCACTATTGCTTTTGTTACTTCTCTGAGACAGAAGAAATCTAAATGTGTGGTATTCATGCATGTTCTATCCTCTTCATCTGCCACTTTCCAATGGCCACTTGCCACTTTCCAATAGCACATGTGAGAAGAATGAGGCACAAACAAGTCAGCTTTAAGAGAATGGGAGCAGGGGCCAGCAGTTGAGAAGACTGCAGCCCAGAACTCCTCAGTCCTGTATTTATTAGATACAGATAACAATCAACAAAGGAGTTGAAGGAGATTATAGATAAGCAAGATATGTTTGATCAAGTAGTATAGGATTTGTGGTTGAGTAAACACTAGAGGAATCATCTAATCAACTACAGGTGATCTCCGAAGAAGGGGAGATAACAGAAAAAAGAAGCAGGCAGTGTCCCACCCTGAGTGAGCCGGGCATTCCCAGCTGCTCGGCTTCAAGGATGCATATCATCCTCTCACCCAGAGGCCTGTTGCTGGTATATGTTCAAGCCTGTTGGGTCAGTACATTGTTCTGAATGACAGTTACATTCATCAGCTTCCTTTAACCCTGTCTTTAAATTGTTATTATCATAATTATGTTTCCATATATATTAAGAGAAAAGAAAATAATGAGGAGTTGGATGACTTAAAAATATATGTAGAAATTTCTCAGCTCACGTCCAGTATATAAGGACCTTGGAAGTCATTACTTATAATAACCACAAGAAAGAAAAAATGTTGGGATGTCCGGGTGGCTCAGTACATTAAGCATCTGCCTTTGGCTCAGGTCATATTTTCAGGGTTCTGGGATAGAGCTCTGCATCAGACTCCCTGCTCAGTGGGGAATCTGCTTCTCCCTCTCTCTGCTCATCCTCAATCTTGCTCTCTGTCTCTCTCAAAAAATAAAATATTTTTTTTTAAATGCTGAACAAACTTGAAAATCAATGACACTTCTTAGATCTATCTCAGAACTAAGGTCATAGCAAACCACTGTCCCTCAAATTGGAAAGAAAGACAGATAGAAAGATATAGACAAGCACAAGTTATTAGAACATAAGCTCATGAGCAAAATCTACCTGAGAACCATTTATTACTGGGTTAGGAAACCTAACTTTAATTCTAAAATGATGGAGGCTCAGTGGAGACAAGAATGAAAGTTAAGAACTACATGGGATCTCAGTCTTTGGAAACAATCACACTTCTGTAGTTTTACCTACAGGAGCCCTATCAGTTTTCACAATGAAGACCATAGAAAAAAAAAATCCTTATTCTTCTGACAGAGGGAAGGGGAGAGTAGCCAGTGTGATATCTACCCAGATTATTCTTTTTTTTTTTTTTAACAATGCATTCATTCAAATTTTATCATAGCCCAGTGGACCTTGGAAAAGAGGAATTCCCAGCTCCAGCTTAATTTTGTGGATATCAATTAATTTATTAATGGGTTTATATGGAAAAGCAAAAGAGCCAGAATAGTCAAAATTATATTGAAGCAGAAAAACAAAGTTGGAGGACTGAGACTACCTAAACTCAAAATTTATTATAAAACTTTAGTAATTAAGACTGTGTGGTATTGCAAAAGAATAGACAGATTAGTAGGACAGAATGGAGAGCCCGGAAATAGAGTCACACAGATAAAGTAACCGAACTTTGAAAAAGTAGCAAAGGCAATACAATGGAGAAAAGACAGGTTTGCTGTGGTGGTGGCTGTTGTTGTTGTTGTGTTTTTTTCCAACAAATGCTGCTGGAACAATTGGACATCCATATTTTAAGAAAAGGAATTTAAACAGAGATTTTATACTTTTCATAAAAGTTAACTCAAAATGGATCCTAAATCTAAAAGTAGAATGTGAAACTATAAAATTCCTATTAAGTAACATAAGAGAAAATCTAGGTGAACTTAGTATTGGTGATCTTTTTAGACACAACACTAAAGGGACAATCCATGAAAGAATAAAGTGGGCATCATTATAATTGAAAAGTTCTGCTCTTTGGAAGATACTATTCAGAGAATGGAATGACAAGCCATAGACTGGGAGAAAATATTTGCAAGACACATATCTGTTAAAAGAGCAACTCTAAAATATACATAAAACTCTTTAAACACAACAATAACAACTCAATTAAAAGATGCGCAAAAGACCTAGCCAGATACATCTTCAAAGAAGATACAGAGATGGCAAATATACCTATGAAAAGTACTCAACATCATTAGGAAATTGCAAGTTAAAGCAACAGTGAGATACCATTTCACATCTATTAAAATAGTTACAATCTGGAACACTGACAGCACCAAATGCTGACTAGGATTTGGAACAACAGGGACTCTCATTAATTGTTAGTGGGAATATACAATGGTACAGCCACTTTGGAAAATAACTTGGCAAATTCTTACAAGCTAAATAAATATAGTCTTATCATATGACCCAACATTTTCTTTTTGTATATGCCCAAATGAGTTGAAAACTATGTTCATGCAAAAATATTCAGATAATGTTTATAGCATATTTATTCATAATTACCAAAGTTTGGAAACAACCAAAATGTTCTTCAACAAATTGATAAACTGCAGTATGTTCATACAGTGGACTATCATTCATCAATAAAACGAAATGACCCTATTAAGCTGTCACAGACACGGAAGAAACATAAATGTTCATTGTTAAGTGAAAAGAAAACAATAAGAAAAAGCTACCTACTATGTGATTTTAGCTATATCATTCTGGAAAAGGTGAAACTATGAGTATAGTGAAAAGATCAGTGGTTGCTGGGGTGCAGGAGGAAGGGAAGGAAGGATGACTATCTGGAGAACAGATGTTTTAGGGCAATGAAACTATTCTGTAGGACACATATCATTATAAATGTGTTAAAACCCTTAGAAAGTACAAAGAATGAACCCTAATGTAACTCTGGACTTTACTTAATAATAATAATGTACTAATATTGCTTCATCAAGTGTAACAAAAGTACCCTTCTAATGCAAGATATTAAAAATAGGGGAGCCAATGGGTGGAGGATGGTGAAGGGAGACAAGAGGATCTTTTTGTTTCAGCACATAATGTAGCACTCCTCCCAGAAGTACTAAGAAATCATGTAATATATTCTCATCATCTATTCTATGAATAAGGAAGAAAACCAAAGTGGCTATAAATAGTTTATATTTTTATTTCTATGTCCTGGGACATACTTAATGAAAAATATTTCTAGCATACTTAATATGTAGAATTTAGCTAAGATATACATAAATGGAAATTATTTTGAGTTTCAAGACTGGTTTGTTTTGAGATGGCCAACAATTTGAAAAAAAATTTTAAAGCAATTTTATAATTCAGTATGTTTGCATATATAACTTATTAACACATAGTGCTATACACTATAACAAATTGATTTGTGAAAAAGTATTGGGGGATGAATCAGAAAATCTGGGTTCCAAGCTTATCTTCCATGCTTCACTTTCAGGACAAGAGCAATTCAAGCAACATCTGAAACAGTATCAGTCAGCATCAACAGATAGTGGTCCATCAGCTAATTGTTAAAGTCCAAAGTGATAGGTATATAAAAATAAAAAGCCTTGGTCATTTCAAGAGACCATTGAAAAACTTAAGGTCCAAAGCAGTGCTGTCCATTAGAAAAAAATACAAACTACATATGTAATTTAAAATTTTCTAATAGCTACATAAAATGATAAAAAAACAGGTAAAATTAATTTTTTAAAAAAATTTATTTATTTATTTGACAGAGATCACAAGTAGGCAGAGAGGCAGGCAGAGAGAGAGGGGGAGGCAGTCAGAGAGAGAGGGGGAAGCCGGCTCCCCGCCAAGCAGAGAGCCCGATGCAGGGCTTGATCCCACGACCCCGAAATCATGACCCGAGCCGAAGACAGAGGCCTCAACCCACTGAGCCACCCAGGCGCTCCAGGTAAAACTAATTTTAAGGATAAATTTAATTTAACCCAACATATTTGGATATTACAAAATAATATCACTACAAAATATCATTACAACATAGTATTGGCATATTTTACATTTTTTTTTACTAAATATTTGAAATCTGCATGTTTTGAACTCATAGAAAAATCTCAATTTGTACTAGTTATATCCCAAGTACTCCATAGACACATGTAGCTTTAGGCTACCACACTGAAAAAGTAAAGATCTAGAGTACAATAGATATTGGGAAAACGTGATAATTTATGTGGTAGGTGCACAGAAGGGCAGAACACATTCTTACATCATCTTAGGGAATTTAGAGAAAGTTTCATAGAAGATCATAACTGAACAAAACTTTTAAAGGCAAGATGGTGACATGCAGATATCTAAGGCAGAGCAGCCAGTGGAGTTACTCAAGGAGAGAGGCTCACTCCAAGTGAAGGAAACAAAGTAACAAAAGGCATCTAGGTTCTGCAGGGAATGCTGTTGTGTGGTGAATTGCCTGTGGAATGCAGACAAGGCTGGAGCAAGCAAAGCACCAAATGGGGATGAATATTGAATTCTGGGATAGTATTGTAGAAATAGCTTTTATGAGAGGGTTAGTAAACTGACTCTTTGCCCTAGTTCTGCTTTTAACTAAATATGTGACCTGACTTAAGTCACTTAAACTTATTATCTTCCAGTTCACAGTTTCTACCACTGTAAAATCAAGGAATTGAACTAGATAAGCTTTAACTTTTTTTTTTTTCAATTAAAACTGCAATGTGCAAAAATTGCAAGGCATGAATTAAAATGGTTTAAGATTTAAATAAATATACACAGAAATGCCAAAGTTGGTATTTGGAAGGTAGAACAGTATAATTATATAACCTGGCTATTTAAGTTTATTCTGGGAAAACACTAAGGTAGAGATTGAATTTAAAAATAGTAATAGCCAATGCTATATTCTGTAAGTGTCAATAGTTAATTTTTTACTTCCCACTTTTCCTGGAAGAAGAAACTATTATAATTTAGTCAATTGTGAGATTTTTTTCTCTGTTTTTCATGCTGAGTGGATTCTGAATTTTTAAACTCACAAAATCTTGAACTTTTTTTTAAAGTACATTCTTTAGAAATAAGCTTGGAAACAATATTTTTGTAACTCCTAGTGAATCAGTGAAAAATCAAAAATAATATCTATGTCTATGTCTGTACCTTTAAGATCAGTTATATCAATAAAATGAGAGAAATTTTAAAAATAATAACCAAGGTAGGATCTAAGCAAATTAAAGCCACATGTGGTGTGGGCTGACACATTTCATCAAGAAAGACATGCCTTCTAATCTTTCCTAGAGCCACCAGGAAGAGGAAGAAACTGCCCCTGGCTTTATAATGATAACAATAAAATTTATTTGTTTATACAAATAAGTGTCTGCAACAAATAGGGGACTAAGAAATAAGCTACGTATGAGGCAAATAGTCCTAAAGAGTAACATACCAGAAATTATCTTGTCATTCTATGCTACTTTCTCAGGAAATTATAGCCCAAAGTGTGTAATTAGACCACGAAAAAAAAATATCGAGTCATCAAAAAAGCAAAAAAAAAAAAAAAAAAGCCAAACAAAAGAACAAAAACAACCAAACAATAAACACACAGAAGGTGAAAATATAAAGCACTGACAAAAGTATGCATATTTTTATTTGAAGTATGAAAATAACATTGAGTCAATGATTTGGAGACAGGAAAATGCCTTGTTAGAGAAGGTAGAGACACAGAGAAGTGTGGTGGTTAAAAGACCTAAATATGATATGGTAATGGCAGGCAAAGGATGGATGAGGCAATTTTCAAGGACACTGCTGTATAAAGACCATCTCCAATGAAGTCGTGAAAATGAATGGAGAGTCAGCAGAATGCATTAAGAGCATGTTTCTTTTCACAAGTGAGGAGGTGGGTAGCAGAATTCTGCACAATAAATGAAGCCTGAATAAGTGTCTACTGAATTGAGAATCCATAAAGAAGACAGTTGATAAGAAAGAGATAGATGGCTTGGGATATCAGCTAAGATGGAGTGGGGCCACTTGTGACATCATTATGGAGGTTGCGAGGCAGAAGAGGAATTCAGAGGTAGACACCCACACACCAACTGCTTGGAAAGGAGGCTCTCAATTTCTGGGAGGTCTGTGATGAGGCAAAGGGAAAGGCATTGTGATCAATTGCAACATCTGGACTGAAAGGAGAAAGGGAGGAAGTAGAATTTTGTGTACATTAAGTGAGCCTTCTTTGTACAGAGACCGACATCTGGCTTTGGTTACATTTATCTGAATATAGTGAAAATGTTTGAATTACCCAAAAAAGATTAGACTAAATTTCAGAACAGTGTTTACACAGCAGAATAAATGACAAAACAGATACATGGCAGAAGTGTCTGTTTATGCACACATTTCAAAGAGCATGGAAAAAGCACCCCAAGCTACATTATCTTAGTGTGGTTGACATAAAACAGGGTTCCACATAAACTCCTAATGATGGCCATTACAAATTGGGTTAAGCCAAGGTGGTTTAAACATAGATATCCCATGTCCTTTGTTTATCACTATAATAAAAAGAGCTTGAATGCATTTCTACCACAATTAAGAGGAAACATAGGTTAGGAAGCATATTGATATTTTATTTTCCTACTATCAATAGCATTTCAAGTGACATTTTTATTCCTAGGAATTAGGTCTCACAATAATTCTCTGCCAACCCTTCTCTCTGTAAATAAATGCATTAGGGGCTTTGATATGTTAGCAAATTCCAAGCTTAGAATCTATCTTTACAGAAGCAAT
This sequence comes from Taxidea taxus jeffersonii, assembly GCA_003697995.1. Lineage (NCBI taxonomy): Eukaryota > Metazoa > Chordata > Mammalia > Carnivora > Mustelidae > Taxidea > Taxidea taxus. The sequence continues at coordinate 75,241 of ML104770.1, forward strand.
TTCAGTTTTCCTTGGCCATATTGATTGGGTCTTAGAAATCACAGAGACCACTAATAAAATACATTGTTTATTGCTTTGCCTTGTCTTGGAATCTGATCTTCCGCTCCTGTCATTGCAACACCTGATTTGAACCAGGAAACAAGGGCAAGTGGTAATGTGCTAGAGAACAAGCTGTGATTACAGATCAAGAAAGTGCATTTCAGTACAATAATAAACAGTGAAACTTTGAAAGGCGTTATCATTTATTAAGAAATAGCTCAGAAGTCCTAGTTCTGACAAGAAACAACTGGGATGAAGGGTGGCGAGAGCAAATGTAAACATTCTCTTTCACTTACTTAAAGAGATCATCTGTTAATAAAAGGAGAAGCACAAGCGCATTGACCTCCACTATGCTAAACAGGGTCTAGTCAAATAGAGCAAAGGTGTTTTCAGTTTAGCTAAGATCATGTGTCATAGTTTCAGGAAATCATGTTGGGAAGAGTGACTAGATTAAATGCACTTACTATCAAACCTGAAATGAGAGAAAGAAAGCAAATAAGAGCATCACCTTTGCTGGTACTCTACAGAACATACCCTCTCTCCTACAGCTCTACCTCTAATCTTCAGTAAAGCAGCTGAAGTTCATGTCATGGAATAATGTGACTTTTTTTTTTTTTTTTTTTCTTACAAGTAGGCAAGAGAGGCAGGCAGGGAGAGAGAGGAGGAAGCAGGCTTTCCGCGGAGCAGAAAGCCCGATGCCGGGCTTGATCCCAGGACCCTGGGATCACGACCTGAGCCGAAAGCAGAGGCTTTAACCCACTGAGCCACCCAGGCGCCCCAATAATGTGACTTTTGACAGAGACTAGAAGACTTGGCCTAGGGCAGCATTCAGGATGGTCCATCAGTTTGGGAAGGTGATGTGTGATACAAGCCAGTCACTCTGGGAAATGTTCCTTACCTGGCATATGCCTTGCCACTTAAAAATTTGGGGGAACAGTTAATTGGATGCATCACTATTTGAAAAAGTTCAATATGAAGTCATAAATTATGTGTTCAGGTTATATTATGATTAGTATTAATCACAGGTTATGTTATGATTAGCTTATATTGTGAGTAAATGATTAATAACAGTACAAAAGCCAGTAACAACTTCATTCTATGTAGAATCTAAAGTTCTCTCAGATTATTTCATAATTCAGGTGAGGAGCCCCCTTTTGATCACTTTTAAGATGTTTAGTTTGAAGTAATGCTCAACTTTTGTTATATTTAATGTGAGAATTTAAACAATGCACTATTTTTTTTTAAAGATTTTATTTATTCATTTAACAGAGAGGGAAAGTACAAGCAGGGAGAGCAGCAGGCAGAATGGGAGGGAGAAGAAGCCTCCCTGCTGAGCCAGGAGCTGGATGTGGGACTCTATTCCAGGACCCTGGGATCACAACCTGAGCCGGAGGCAGCCGCTTAATGAACTGAGCCACCCAGGTGTCCCTATTTTTATTTTTTTAATATACTCTCAGAGCACACTGGATTATTAAAAATGATATATGTTAAAATAGATCTAAGCTCAGTGAGAGATAATCTGTAAAGATAAAGTGACCAGATACATTCTAGTTAATTCCTAGAATGGAGTTCCTTATATACTCATAAATTGATTCTAGATTTGCAGTTGCCAGACTGATGTTGCTTATTTGCTTCAAAGATTTTTTTGGCAGGGGGAGGCCAAAACTTGGCTTAACCCTGCTCAAGTCTGAAAGTGCATTGTGTGTTTCTAAGCATTATGATGTAGAAGAAGGATAAAGAATGGGTATGTGTTTGGGCAGTGTATGTTAGGCAGCCCAGTAAATTTCCAAGAAGGTTGTAATTCTAGGAAATGAATAGGCACTAACATAACTGTCATAAATCGTTGGAAATAAAAAGAAAATTGTACTCTTATAGCTAAAGGAGGGGGAGAGAGAGAGAGAGAAACAACTAGTATCTAAATATCAACTTTAAGAAGATGATAAAACTGTAGAAATGGTAGTTGAACTTATTAAGTTAGACCTTTGTAGAACTGTTCAAGTTTTAAACTCTTATAGAGTCTTATATAGAAGCTTTTTTAGTGTTGCATTTGTGAAGAGGTGGTCTGGCAGGAGATACATTCCAACACCTATTGACCACTAACTATGCATTCTAAACATTTAAGAGAGTACATTGCTCTAACGTTATAAAGAAGGCCAGTGTTTTATTTTATGAAGGAACTGGTGGGCCTGATTTCTTTCCTCAGATGTTTTTGCTAGAATTTCCTGAAGTACAAATTAGAGAGTTTGCAAAAATAAAAAATAATAAATAATAAAAACAGGGTGTAACGTATTTTGGGGGAAAAAGATCTGATTCTGAAGAAACTATATTAATTTATTTTTGGCCTTGCATAGTTTTAGAACTTAAACTTCTATAAAAGCAATAATCGTCATTTAACTTATTTTTTCCATAATATGACATTTTAGCATACAATAAAATCAATAAAACAAAATAAATCATATTTGAAGTTTTTTTTTTTTAATTCATTCTTTCTTTGTTGCCAACTCCATTTATGATATACAGGGAAATTGTTAAATTAAGCCAGTGTTCTTACTTAAAATGAGAATAACAGGAAGGGGAAAAGAGATTTTTCCAATGTTGTTTGTTATTTTTTTAATTATCCTACTTTAAATGATTCTCACCGTATGATAGAATTTGATTTCCAGCAAGATATACAGTGTATACAGTGTTCTGACCTCACACTCACCCCCCCTTTTTTTTTAGTCCTGGAAATAAATATGCCATAAGAGCCTGAAGAAACTAAGGTATAAAGAATTCTCACAAGGCATACAAGGACACATTGCCTATTACCTTCCATGTTAGCAACATCCTGACTGAGATGAAAGAAGGGGAAAAATAACTGTAGCAAAAGATTTTTTTATAAGAATATTTGTTGTAGAATCAAGGACAAGTTTTCTTTCCATATCAAAAACTAGAAAATAAGATTTACTTGGAGGCAGACAGGGGTGGGTGGAGAAGGCCTGTGGTGAGTTTTCAGTGAATTTATGAAAGGGAAAGCATCGCATCTGGCAAATGTGACCCATGACCATAATACCAATATGGCCACCATACTGACACACTGTAAGTACAAATTATGATCTGGGGAAACAAAAAACTACTGAGGTACATTTGACTGCTTACTGGGTTTGACTAGGGAGTCTATGAATAACTTATTTTTTTCTACTTTTTCTAATAGGTAAAGAAAATAAGGAATTACATTTTGTCCAATGGATTTTAAGAAGAAATTGTTAGAGTTAAGAATCTCTGTTTGGTCTGGTGAATCAGGATAGATGTGCATTTTATTCCTTTGACTATAATGTTAAAATAATATGAATCTTACCATAACTGCTAGAATTATGAACAATTAATTATAATCTTCAGGACCAGGATTGGATGTTTCATATAGCTGGCTCTCATCCTTGTGACGGCTCTAATAGTAGATATTATTATCTCATATTTTACAAAAGAGGAAATTAAGCTTCAGATATGTTCAAATTTACTTTATTAATAAGTAACAGAGCTGGAATTTGAACCCATTTCAAATCCATGTTGTTTCCATTCTGCCACTTATCATCTAAGTGCATATATTTTTGGTCTATGCCCATTTATGTGAATTCAACATAAAATGGGAAATACGAGTCATTTACTGAGTAGAAATTTTTATAATTTTTGCCAAAGAACAACTTTGAAATTGACAAGTAATCAAAACTTTATATTTAAAATACAAAAGACATTCTTGAGCTCAGGCATTCCTAATCAAACTGGCTTTTCTCTGTGTAATTAAATCACACTCTGGAATTCCAGTCCTTATTTCTATCAAAACAAAAGCAACACTTTTTTGTTGTTTTTATAGTAAAGGACCTGCCTATATCTTATTAACCTTTTTCCCTTTGTTTTATAATACAAAAGAGAGGTTTGATGGATTGTTTTCCCTGTCATGTTTGGGAAGACCTTTTAACTTGAGCCCATGCATTTCTCAAATCCCCTGGAAATACATGCACCATTTTGTATTCAGTGATTAAGTGCATTTTTCTGGCAATGGGTCCCTTAGATTTCATTGGATTACAAAGGAGTCTATGGGGGCACCTGGGTGGTTCAGTGGGATTGAGCCCTGCATTCAGTGGGGAGCCTGCTTCCCCTCTCTCTCTGCCTACTTGTGATCTCTGTCTGTCAAATAAATAAGTAAAATCTTAAAAAACAACAACAACAACAACAAAACAAAAACAAAGGAGTCTATGACTGAAAAGAGAGATTAAAAACTACTTACTACCCTAGCAGAAGCTTGTTTTTTTCTTGATAGTGTTTATATAAACAAATGGGATGGAAAATACAATAATATTTACTCAAACCTTGTCAAACAGAGACAACACATTTTCTCTTTAAACCATACATGAACAACATGCCATTCCTTCAGGTCATTTGAAATTAAGCTTTTATCTTCAAAATAAAAGAAAAAACACTGGGGACAAGAATTTTTAAAAAATTCTCTGGGACAACATAGTGGCTTTCCAAAACTGCAAGAAAAATAGAGGTGAAGTCTATTTTATCCTGAGATTTACAGCCAAAGCTGTCTTAAATAAATAATAAAATAAAATACATACAACTTAAAAAGATCAAAAGAAAGATAGTAGTTTGTCAATTTAAGCATTTATAATTAAAGATTCAGCTAGGTACCCATCTGTGTTATCTAAGTAATCATTTCCCAAATTTACCCTTGAACTGGATATTTAATGGTAGTTTTATAATGGAAATGACCCCTAAATAGGTCATTCAAGTTTTTTCCTTGCCTCATTAAACATGGAAGAGGTGAATGTTATGAGCCTCCTTGATTTTTTTCCATAAGGCAGTGACTTAATAGCATGTGTGAATAAGGCATTTGCTTAATCCATCATTCTGAGTGTTTTTTCCCTAGATAATGATAATCCCAAATTATATACACCCCTTTTATTACAAAAGAGTCCAGTCTATCACTTCCACAAAAATTAGTTTCTTTCTATGCCTTGCATAGAAAAGTGTGAGTGCAGAGTGAGTGCAGAATAATCCCGTTCTGAACACTTCAGCAAAGTTTGCAATAAATAGAAAGGCACCAAGATGGTCTAAGGGTTGGGCTCTTAGTGAACCTTTAGATTTTTGAAATGAGAGATCATTTCTCTTCTTTGTTACAGTTACCCTAAAATAGCAGTCATATGTTATTTGGACAATAAATTGATTTTGATACATATTTTTTAATTTGATTTTTTTTGTTTTAATTGTGTCATGAAGGAATAGTCATTCCTTAAACCTAGAAATAAAGAGGTTCCCTTTTTTTCTCATTGTCTTACATTCTGTCCCGAGTCTAAATTCTGCTTTTATGGAGGATATTTATGGAGTGGCATTTGGAACCATTATTTTGCACTATTAGTGTTTGTCATCTATACAGTTTTTATGCACATCAAATAGAAAGGGAAAGGATAGGTTTTGGTTGTCTGCCGTGTGCACTAGGAAGAACTCATAGAATTACAGTCAGTTCCCTATGCCATCTAGTTCTCCATATAAAAAGATGGAATCGGGGCACCTGGGTGGCTCAGTGGTTAAAGCCTCTGCCTTCGGCTCAGGTCATGATTCCAGGGTCCTGGGATCGAGCCCCGCATCGGGCTCTCTGCTCAGCAGGGAGCCTGCTTCCCTTCATCTCTCTGCCTGCCTCTCTGTCTACTTGTGGTCTCTGTCTGTCAAATAAATAAATAAAAATTAAAAAAAAAAAGATGGAATCATTCTGTTTTTGTGGAGAAGAAGAAGCACTTTGGGAACATGCATATCCATTGACCCTTGTTGGATTCTTCACATACTTTTACCAAAGTCCATCTCAATCATAGTTTGAAAGTAGTATACAGACAGAACTTCAAATATCCAGAAAGGGGACTGCTACACCAAGTGTAAATAATCAGGTCCATTTTATGGACAAATACACAGACTCAACCCCACATTTTTCTTATGCTTTGCCTTAACTTTGAGTATCCCCTGAGCAGTTCATCCTTGGATTCTACTGCAAGAAAACTTTTGATATAGGAAAATACTTGGCACAAGCTTGCAGTCCTCTGTAAATAGGAGCATAACTAAGTACATTATATCTTTCACACTTCAGAAATTCTTCCTGCATAATCTTGTCATGTTTTTCCTCTATGGTCATAGCCACATTTGTTAGGCAATAGCTAAGAATGAATAAATAATTACCTTTTATAAGAAAGGGAGTAATAGATTTGGTTTCCAAATGTATTTGAATTTAAGTACATTATATAACATGAACATTTTCTTATTGTGTTCATCATTATTTATTTTTGATAATTACAAAGGAAAATTCTCAGATTAATTATAAAGTTTCTATTAATTATTTTAGCATAAGTTAACCCAAAGTGTTATTCCATAAGAAATCGAATATGGCTCCGTAAAAAAATCAAATATTTTAAAGGCTCAACCCTTAAAGTAAAAATCTATTATTGACCCTTTTCATAACATTTCCAAGTGCCTCTGGTTATGTTGTTTGCAAAAGCCTCTTCAAATCATTACTCTCTGAGTGTAGTTTATTTAATGCCACGGTTGCTGCCTATATGTATAATAAATAAATATAAAGTAAAGGGCAGGTCTCCAATGGCATCTCAGGGCACTGGAAAAGAAGCATTTTTCTTTTACCCTTGACTTATGTTAAGTATTCAGCTCCGGTTAAGAAGATGGTTGTCTGATTGCCTGCCCTATTTTTCTTTGCCAGAGCAGATAGAGTATGCTTATCTCTTAAAAGCACTCTACAGTAACATTAAGCCAGGACACCTGTGGAGCTTGTCAAAGCATGTTCTCAAACAGGTCACTGGTTGCTGGGGCAGCTTCAAGAACAGAATAACAAGCACTCTTTGGTATGGGAAACAAGGATCTCAGTGTCTTCAAGTGGCCTGTGTAGAAGAGAAACTTACCAGCAAGAGAGAGAGAAAGATAAAGATCTTCATTTCCCATCATTTCTTAATTGATCATTAATCCATAATTTTATTTTAAATTCATGTCTTAGTGCCTAGTGCCCACAGCAAAATTTATTATACATATTTGAACAAATATTTGAACAGATGCATGGTGTTTAGGAACTTTATTTTTCTGAAGCCAGAAGACAATATGTGACATCAATTTATAGCAAACAATGCCGTTGTATTCCTTTTCCTCTTATGACAATAAAAATAAGTGACCTCGGCAAACTTGAGTGTATAATATCTTACTTTTTTATAATGTGAGGAGTATGGGATTGTTAGAACCATTTGACAGGTCTTTTTAGCTGAGTAACATGTTGAAAAGGGTTCTGATAATTTTGGAAAGTTACAAAGCAACGATAATTTATGTTTAGACTTTTTAATGTCAGTTGGTAGGCAGCAGGATGAAATAAATTCTAAAGGCATATAACAGTGTAACCAACTATTCAATGTCCAATTACAGAGTCATGTGCAATACTCTAGAAATAGCGTTAGGAGCAATATCACTTTTTGTTAGAATTAAGGAATGCATTTGTTGTGATGAGCACCAGGTATTGTATGGAAGGGTTGAATCACTATATTGTACACATGAAACTAATATTATACCATATATTAACTGGAATTTGAATAAGAACTTTAAAAAGTTTTAACTTTAAAGTGAATAGCTTTATTACTTTAAGTAGCCATAGTTTTTTCCCTAAAAGACCAAAACCTCTCATTTTATCTTATGTGATATTTGTGAAAACTAAATGTAGATATTGAGAACTTATCTAGGTATCAGATCACTTGAACTTATATTTCATCTTCACTATATGAAATAATCATTTTAGGGACTATAGGTGTTCACTATGTATTTTCAGTATATTTCATAGCTATTAGAGCAACATTATTTCAAATGAAAAATCATTCACTATCAAATAGCAATGAAAATACCTGGAACCAACCCTCAAGGTTTGTACAAATTGAAGGTAGGAAATAATAATGCTCTGCCCCAAGTTATTTCCTAAAGGTTTTTGCTTTTGGCTTTTTAATACACTTTGAATGTCTGAAACAAAATAATTTGTTATTTTCCCTAACAACTAAATAATTTTTTAAAAGATTTTATTTATTTACTTGACAGGCAGTGACCACAAGTAGGCTGAGAGGCAGGCAGAGAGAGAGAGGCAGAACCAGGCTCCCTGCTGAGCAGAGACACTGATGCAGGGCTCGATCCCAGGACCCTGGGATAATGACTAGAGCTGAAGGCAGAGGCTTTAACCCACTGAACCACCTAGGCACCTCCCTCAACAACTAAATTATTATCTGTTAAATGAAATGATGTCTGCTGAAGAGATACACATTTGGTGCATAGTGGGGTAAAATGAAAGTATAGCGAATTAAAATGTAACATCAGCTTCTTTGCAGAGTGAAAACCCCCAGATAAATTCTGGATCTGAGGATACTTCTATAAATTAGAATAAAATTGTTTAAGTATCTGAATATGATCCTGGGTCAAATTGATTTTTTTTAAATGTCATTCAAATAAAAGGTATTCAAATTGGTGAAGAAGAAGTCAAACTCTCTTTCTGCACAAATGATAAGATACTTCATGTGGAAAACCCAAAATGCTCTACCCCCAAATTACTAGAACTCATGCAGCAATTCAGTAACATGGCAGGATACAAAACCAATGCATAGGAACCAGTTGCTTTTCTATACACTAACAATGTAACTGTAGAAAGAGAAATTAGGGAATTGATTCCATTTACAATAGCAGAAAAAAAACATAAGATACCTAGACATAAACCTAATGAAAGAGGTAAAAGATCTAT
>ML104770.1:84083-172006 GCA_003697995.1 Taxidea taxus jeffersonii
CTTATGAAAGAAATTGAGGAAGACACAAAAAGATGGAAAAAACATTCATGGATTGGAAGAATAAACATTGTTAAAATGTCTATGCTGCCCAGCTCAATATACACTTTCAGTGCCATCCCTATTACAATACAATTGACATTTTTCAAAGAGCAGAAACAAACAATCCTAAAATTTGTATGGAAGCAGAAAAGACCCTAAATTGCCAAGGAAATGGTGAAAAAGAAAACAAAGCTGTGGGTGTCATGTTGCCTGATTTCATGCTATATTACAAAGCTGTGATCACCAAGACAGCATGGTATTGGCACAAAAATAGACACATAGATCAATGGAACAGAATAGAGTCTCCAGAAATGGACCCTCAACACTATGGTCAACTGATCTTTGACAAAGGAGGAAAAAATATCTAATGGAAAAAAGACAGTCTCTTCAATAAATGGTCTTAGGAAAATTGGACAGCTATATGCAGAAGAATGACACTTGGCCATCCTCTTACACCATACACAAAGATAAACTCTAAATGGATGTGAGACCTTAATGTGAGACAGGAATCCATCAAAGTCCTAGAGGAGAACATAGGTAGTAATCTCTTCAACATTGGCCAGAGCAACTTCTTTAATGACACATCTCCAAAGGCAAGGGAAACAAAAGTAAAAATGAACTTTTGGGACTTCATCAAGATAAAAACTTTCTGCATAGCAAAAGAAACAGTCAACAAAACTAAGAGACAGCCCATGTGATGGGAGAAGATATTTGCAAATGATATTACAGATAAAGGACTGGTATCCAAGATCTATAAAGAACTTCTCAAACTCAACACCCAAAAAACAAATATAATCAAGTCAAGAAATGGGCAGAAGACATGAACAGACACTTCTCCAAAGAAGACATACAAATGGCTAACAGACACATGAAAAAATGGTCAACATCATTAGCCAAATTCAGATCAAAACCACATTGAGATACTACCTTATACCAGTAAGAATGGCAAAAATTAACAAGGCAGGAAACAACATGGAGAAAACAGAACCCTCTTACACTGTTGGTGGGAATGCAAGCTGGTACAGCCATTTTGGAAAACAGTATGGAGGTTCCTCAAAAAGTTAAAAATAGAGCTCCCTATGACCCAGTAATTGCACTACTAGGTATTTATCCCAAAGATACAGATGTAGTGAAAAGAATGGGCACATGCACCCCAATATTCATAGCAGTGATGTCCACAATAATCAGACTATGGAAGGAACTGAGATGCACTTCAACAGATGAATGGATAAAGAAGATATAGTCCACATATACAATGGAATATTATTCAGCCATCAAAAATATGAATATCTACCATTTGCATTGATATGAATGGACTAAAGGGGATTATGCTAAGTGAAATAAGTCAACCAGGGAAAGACAATTATCATATGGTTTCACTCATATGTGGAACTCAAGGAATAGCATGGAAGACATTAGGGGAAGGAAGAGAAAACTAAGGGGTGGGGGGGGCGACCAGAGGGGAAGATGAACCATGAGAGATGATGGATTCCAGGAAACAATCTGAGAGTTTCAGAGGGGAGGGGATAGAAAGGGTGGGTAGCCCAATGATGGGTATTAAGGAGAACATGTGTTGTAATGAGAAATGGGTGTTATATGCAAACGGTGAAGCATGGAATACTACATCAAAAACTAATGATGTTCTGTACGGTGACTAACATAATAAAAAAATAAAAATATATTTCAAAGGGAAAATTAAAATAAATACTATATTCATGTTATATATCTACAAGCAAAGGTACATATATGTGTATGTATATATATATTTTTTGTAAACCAAGACATTTTTTTTTAAGAATAGCTTTGCTGGGGGTGCCTGGGTGGCTCAGTGGGTTAAAGCCTCTGCCTTCGGCTCAGGTCACGATCTCAGGGTCCTGAGATCGAGCCCCGCATCGGGCTCTCTGCTCAGCAGGGAGCCTGCTTCCTCCTCTCTCTCTCTCTGCCTGTCTCTCTGCCTTCTTGTGATCTGTCTGTCAAATAAATAAATAAAATCTTTAAAAAAAAAAGAATAGCTTTGCTGTTACATAATGAGGTATATACTTGATAAGAAATTGTCAGACAGTCTTCCAAAGTGGTTACATCATTGTATATTTTTGCCAACAATGTATGATATAGTTCTAGTCATACCATATTTTGCTAGCTTTTGGTACTGATCAGTCTTTTAAATTTAAGCCATGTTAATAGATGCATAATGCTACCTCATTATGATTTTTTGATTCAAAGATTTTTCATTTAAGTATAATAACACACAATGTTACTTTAGTTTCTGTATAGCATAGTGATTCAACTTCTCTATATGTTATGCTGTGTTCACAAAAGTGTGGCTACCAACTGTCACCATACAACACTATTATAATACTATTGACTATATTCTCTATGATGTAACTTTTATTTTCATGACTTACTCATTTGGGCTTTCCTGATACTAATGCACTAAGCTATTTTTAATGTGCTGATTAGCCATTTGTATATCTCATTTTTTGATATGTTTGTTCAAATTTTTCCTAATTTTTTATTCAATTGTCTATTACTGAATTGAAATTCCTTATGTAATGAGGTTATTAGTCACAAAGGGTTATGCTTTCTAAAGTTTTACTTTTAAGCAAGGGTTGTATCTGGTAATTTACATAATTAGGATCTAAATCCTGCTGGAACCCTAGATCTTTGTTGATAATAGACAATTCGTCAATCATATTTCACTGAATGGCTACTACTAAATTACCAACTCATGAATATGTAGGAATGGACCAACATACACAAGTAATAAACTACCATTTTGGACAAGTAATCTTAGTCATGAAAAAGGATATGGTTTGAGAAGCTGTATAACCTAGCATTTCCACCTATAGATTTGGAGAGAATCAGAGTTGTACTTGATTTTCAGTCCCTCTGTTTGTTGTATATGTCACCCTGGGAAAGTCACATAAGCTCACCAAGCTTCAATATTCTCTTTTGGAAAATGGGATGTTATATATGCTGTCCTCTGTAAAGTTATCATAAGGAGTAAAGGAAAGGTTTAAATGTCTTGTCCCCAGCCCTGTATATTAAGTGATACTAAAGAAAGCTTGTTTTGTTGCTGTTTGTTTTGTTTGCTTCAGTATGTAGAAGTAGTCCAGGTTCTAACCGTACCTAGCCCGAGAAGTGCATCTCTTTGAACTTCAGTATTTTTCACTTGCTCTATCTACTTCTCAAGATTATCTTGAAAGATCAACATGATAACATACTAGTGAGTCTATAAACTATATTTTAAAATAAAAGATAGTATTAGCCATCCATTAGTTTTTCAAAAATCTTTGGCAGGTATATATTGTGCCAGATGCTGTACTAGGCATAAAGATACAGCAATGCTGAAATCATAATTCTCTATTCCAAGGCGAGTCCAATAGAGGGACAGAAGAACACATATTTATTATAATCTGGAATGAAAAAAGGTTAATACAGGGATAACAGTAGTACCCTAGGACCCCTGAGAAAACATTATCCAGCTGTGATCAACCCGGAGCTAAGTCTAAAAGATGGTGGAGATGTGGCAAGGCAAAACAGGAGAAAATTCCATGCCGAGAGCAAAATTTAAGAAAACAATCACAGGTATGGGGTATTCAAAGAAATGTAGATGACTCTATATTGATAGCATATACATCTGGAGGCAGGGGGTAGCAGCAGATGAGGATGAGTAGAAGGAGCTGACCTCACATGAATATGAAAAAATATTATTTTAATTACATTACTATTATTAATGCCTGATTACAGTAGAATAAAGCCCAAATGATAGGTTTCCATATAGATATGGGATGACCGGCTCTTGGCACATTCACTGAAGCCACTGGTGAGAGAAAAGTTCTGCAGTCCCTGCTCTCATACGACCTACAATCCTCCATCTTTTACAGTGAGAACAAAGAAGGAAAACTAAATAAGCAGAAACGTGTAGTATATTTTAGAAAGGATTTGATAGGTAAGATACCTGTCAAAATAACAATGTTCTTCATATCATCTATTGTTAGATCAGAATCTTCACTAACTAGAGTAACTAATTTTCTAAACATTTTGTGTGCACGCACACACACACACACACACACTCTAACAGATTTCAGCTCAGAAATTGATATATAGACAAAATACATTTTTAATAAATCCTGTGACAAAACTTTCTGTAATTATCCTTTATTTCTCTGTTTTTGATTTTTCATGTAAACTCAGAGTCAGCTATGGATAAGGGTGTTTTTCTTTAAGTCTTCTACCCTTTTCAATGGTTAATTCTTAGCATAGTATAATAAGAGTTAAATGAAGCTCTCCAGAGTCAAGAAAACATATGAGATAAAATTCCAAAGCAGATGAAGTAACCAAGTCAAGGACCTCATGTAGTCCCGATAGTATTATTACTGAAAATGAACAAGGTCACCATATTTTCTTGTTAATTGTTAATTTTCTGTATTGTTTGCTATTAGGAGACAGGGACTACTGATCAAATTATCTTGCTTAATTAATCATTTGGAATTATTTTTCCCTTCCTAAGCCTCCTTTAAGTTCTCTGTTTCTTGAATTTTGATTTCAAGCTCAGAAAAGGAGAAGTAGTTGCAATCTCTGATTCAATAAATAGACTTAGAGAATTGGTTATTAAGAAATGTTCAAAATATAAGAGTTTTCCAATCTTAAAATCTATAGTAAATACTTCCGGGGTCACATCTGAACAGGAAACATGAATACACTCTCATTGGAAAGACTTATCTTTTATTTTCTAGAAAACTCCCCTGGCAGTTCTATTCAACTTTTTGAGAGTAATGCTTGATTTTATTTTTCATAACAAAATGTGTAGACATAATATCTAAGCATTCAGTCATGGAAAAAATGAAGTTATTGTATTGCCTGACCAAGTCCTTTATTATGTTTGACCAACTTCCTTTTAGAGAAGCACTGCTATATGAGGTATGGAAAGAATATTCACATTTAAGAGCTGCCTCTGCCAATTACAATTGAAGTAACTTTGTATATATCACTTAATGTCTCCAAGGCCCAATTTCCTCATCTAGGAAATGAGAATGACAGATGCCTAAGAAGGTTGGTATTTTTTAAGTTGATGATGGAGGTAGAAGAGTTTTGTGGACTGTGAAACTTTATATGAACTTAGGTGCTGTTTTCCCATGATCCTTGGCAGTAGTATTTTTTTATTCAGCTAACCAAAGCAACCAAAACACAAAAGAAGACCAAAAAGAAAAAAAAAAAAAGTTAAGCCTAAGTAGGAGGTTTTCAGTTTAAGGCTCATGGCTATCTGGCAATAATTCTTTTGTTTATGTTTACATTAAAAAGACCTTATGATTATCTATCAACAGTTTTCATTGTTCTCGTGTACATTGTAAGACCCTTTCAAAATCTCTGTATGTAGCTAATACAGGAAGGGCCATAACATTGTTTAATAGCAAATGTTTGAGCAGCAGAAGGAAAGGAGAGATGACATTTAACGTAATGATCCAGGAAGTTCCTAGATTCAGTGATTTCTGTGAAATGCTGCTGGGAAGCTGTTTTCTTCCCATCCAGAGCCAGAATGGTGCAAACATCTACCTCCAAGGTACTATGTGGTAAGTGACTACAAGAAATTCAGTTCACCAATGAGAAATTTGCAGATCAGAGAAGACTAAAGACAGAGATCATTCTTTAAGTAGGATCAGCTATTTTGAAGAATAAATTAAAATGGAATGAAGAATGATGAAGAACAACGGAATTTCTTGGTGAGCTATGAGAGAAGAGTTGTCATAGTTGGTTCTACAGGAAACTTCTAGACTGCTTATCAGAGTGGAGTAGTATTTTATTTCCACAACAGTAATGTGTGACTGATTTTCTTCATATTTTCTTTGATGTTAGGTGTTGTCAACTTTTCTTATTTTAGCCATTCTAATAAGTATGTGGCATTAAGTCATTATGATTTTAATTTCCATTTTCCTAATGGCTACAAATGTTGAACATTTTTTACATGCTTATTTGCCATCTGTGTATCCTGTGCAATGAAATATTTCTTCAGTCTTTTGTACACTACCTGATTTGGTTATTTTTGTACAGTTGAGTTTTTAGAGTTCTTAGATATTCTTGGCACTAGTCTTTTATTAGATACATGGTGCATTAGTTTGCTGGGGCTGCCACAACAAAGTATACACATTCTGGGTGGCTTAAACAACAAAACTTTATTTGCTCACAATACTGGAGACTAGAAATCCAAGATCAAGGCATCAGCAAGTTTGAAAACTTCTCTGCTAGGCCTGCAAGTGGCCCTTTGTCTTCTATTGTCTTCACATGGTCTTATATGTGTCTTAATCTTTGTTTAAAGGACATTTTCGATTAGAAAGTGCCCTAATTACCTCATTGTAACTTAATTACCTCTTTAGTATATGTGCTGCTGAAGCGAGCACTCAATTACCTCTTTAAAGACTTATTCCATATAGCCACATTTTGAGACACCGGAGTAAGGACTTCAGCATGTGAATTGAGGCTGGGGCAGCACATTTTAGTTTATAACATGTGGTTTGCAAATATTTTCTTTTAGTTTGTACCTTGTCTTTCTTTCCTGTTAGTAGGATCTTTCATAAAGCAAAAATTTTTTTTTTATTTTGATGAACTCCAATTTATCAATTGTCCAGGTCCCAAGGACTTTATCTTGTTTCTTTTTTCCCTAAACAATTTATGACTCTACCATTTACCATTTAGGTTTATAACCATTTTGAGTTAACTTTTATATGGCATATGAAGTTTAGATTAAGGTTATATTTTTGTTTTGTTTGTTTTTCTCCGTATGGCTATCTAGTTGGCTTTAGCAGTTTATTTTGGGGACAACTATTGTTCCATAAAGGAACAGATTTTTTACCTTTGTAAAAAGTCAGTTGGGTATATTCATGTGGATCTATAGCTGAGTTCTCTGTTTTGGTTACAGTGATGTGTATGTCTACCCTTTCTCAAATATTACACATCTTGATTACTCTAAGTATGTAAGTTTTGAAATCAAATAGGCGGATTCTTTTCATGTTCTTGATCTATATCAAAAACATTTAGATGTATAAATTTTAAAATAATTTTGCCTATATCTATAAGAATCTTGTTGGTATTTTATAAGAATTGTTTTAAATTTGTAAAATAATTAGGAGAAAATTGACATCTTTACTGTGTTGAGACATCCTACCCATATACACAGTATGTCTCTTATTTCAATCTTTGATTTCATTGGTCAATATTTTGTGTTTCTTCAGCATATAAATTCATATATGTGTTGTTACATTTTTTTATGTGTTGTTACATTTATAACTTAGTAATTGTGTGACTGTAAATAGTACTGTATTTTTTAATTTAGGGGTCTGCTAGTATATTCTTGTATCT
Source organism: Taxidea taxus jeffersonii (assembly GCA_003697995.1). Taxonomy (NCBI): domain Eukaryota; kingdom Metazoa; phylum Chordata; class Mammalia; order Carnivora; family Mustelidae; genus Taxidea; species Taxidea taxus. The sequence continues at coordinate 91,479 of ML104770.1, forward strand.
GCTGTATTCATTTCCTGTTTCTAGGAGTTATGTAATGGAATCTTTTTGATGTTCTATGTAGACAATCATCCATCTTCATATAGGAACAGTTCTATTTTTTTTTAACAGACTGTATGACTTTATTTATTTTTCTTACTTATTTGCACTGGCTAGAATGCCCAGTCTGATATTGGATGGTAGTGGTTAGAGCAGACATACTTAACTTATTCCTAATGCTAAGGAGAAATCATTCAGTCTTTTATCACTATATTTAATGTTACCTGTAGTGTTTTATAGGCCTTCTTTATCAGGTTAGGGGATTCCTCTGTATTTTTAATGGGGAATTTACAAAGAATGGGTATTAAATACTGTGAACTGCTTTTTGTGCATTGATTGATATGTCCATAGGATTTTTTTTCTCTATCCTGTTAATGTGGTGGAATGTATTGATTTTTAAAAACTGAAACAAACTATCAGTTTTGGAATAAAACTTCTTGGTTCTGGTATATAATTATTTTTTATATATTGCTAAAATCTATTTGAGAATATATATTCATGAAGGTTATTGAGCTGTAGTTTTCCCTTTTTTGTATTGTTTTAGTATCAGGGTAAGCTTTGTTTCATAAAAGAGATTCAAAATTTTTATTCTTTTCTATTTTCTGGAGTAGGTTGTGTAGAATTGGTATTAATTCTTCTTTAAATGTTTGGTAGAATTCTCCAGTGAACTAATTGGGTCTGGATTTTTGGGGGAGGGGTGCTGAAATTACAAAAAAAGGTCCTTAATGGGGCTATTCAAAACATTTTTTTTTCATTTTGGGCTCAGTGTTGTAGCTTGTGCTTTTGAAGAACTCTTTTCCATCTAAGTTTATGGATATAGAGTTGTTCTTACTCTTCCTTTATTATCATTTTGATGTCTGCAAGGCCTGCAGTAAAATACCATTTTATTATTGATACTGACCATTTGAGTTTATTTTCTTTTTTAAGTTTGTAGTCTTGCTTGTGGTTTGTCAATTTTACAGATATTTCAAAAAAGTAATTATTTATTTATTTTTAAAGATTTTATTTATTTATTTGAGATCACAAGTAGGCAGAGAGGCAGGCAGAGAGAGAGGGGGAAGCAGGCTCCCCACAGAGCAAAGAGCCCAATGCGGGGATCGATCTCAGGACCCTGGGATCATGACCTATGTAGAAGACAGAGGCTTTAACCCACTGAGCCACCCAGGTGCCCCACAAAAAAGTAATTTAAAATTTATGTTTTCTATTCCTTTTCTGTTTTAAATTTCATTGATTTCTGCTGTTTGTTATTTCATTCATTCTGCTTGGTTTGTTTTGCTTTTCTTTTTATTCAAGTTTGTGGGACAGGAAATCAGATCATTGATTTCTTTTTCTCTTTTGTAACACATATTTAGTGCTATAAAAATCTCTCATAGTTAAAGCATTGTGCCACAACTTTGATATGTTGTGTTTTCATTTTTGCTCAGTTTAATGTATTTTAAAAACTTTTCTTGAGAATTTTTCTTTGAACCATTGATAGAAGTATGTTGTTTAGTTCGAGTTTTTCTGGTTATTATTATAGATAATGTCAAGTCTAAATTTTGGAGGTTTGTTTATGGCTCAGGATGTGACTAATCTATGAATATATTTGTGGGTACTTAAAAAGAATATGTATTCTAATATTTTGGAGTGAAATATTCTCTAGTCAATATTGGTTAGAGCCTGTTAGCTGATGGTGATACTTTTATTGAACCTGTTAATTGAAGATGATATATCTTACTGTTTTCTTTCTAGTTGTTCCATGAATTGTTGAGCTAGAGCCTTAAACTCTTCAGATTATGCATTTGTCTATTGACATTAAACAAGAAGATAAAAATACAATTGTGGGATGGAAATATATTTTTTAATAAAAGGGTTCTTTAAAACTTAAATATAATCTGTGCTTCATTTTATCATCTAGACATGATAGAATGTTTCACTGGGGTAAGCATTTTGATAAAATTTATAATTCATTTCTATGAATTAGAAGTTCAGTAGAATGTTATAACCATATGAGCCTAGCTTTTTAATAAGTGGGCTTTTGTGGCAAAATGTGCATATAATGATAATATTAACAAAGGCACAAAGACATTTTGTCTCTTGTGATTTTATATCTTTTTGATGTCAGAATATTTCATTATTTTTTAAATGTCCATTTTTTGTATCACTCAATTGCACTGAACGTCCAAATATATAATTACTCTTAAGAAACTGGACTACATGCATAATGCAAAATACCCAATTTATATTTTTCAGTATATTACATACTTTGACAGAGCCTAATGAGTAACTTTCATAATATAAACTTATTCAACAGATTTCAAAACAAAAGATGAGTTTATGCAAATTGAATCATTATTTAGTCTTCATTAAATTTTTTTCATAATTATATATAAATAACTCTTCCTGGGATATAATTCATAATTATATATAAAGAACTCTTCCTGGGATATTCCTCCCTGGGAATTGTTAATCCAAAGAATATTCAAGATCTGTTTTTTGGTTCTATATTTCACTATTTCTCAAAGCTTGCTTCTCTGACCACTTGTATCAGATCTCCCAAGTGCTTATTAAGAACTAGATAACCAGATCCTACCCAGTTTGACCCAGTTTGCTGTATTAACATCTCTCAGCCACAGCCTAGGGAAATCTGGGGAATAAGTGTTTTAAACAGCTCTCTAGGTAGTTTCTATGCGTAATAAAGTTTGAGAATTCTGCCTTACTTGTTCAAAATCTAACGTAGACTATCAGACCAAAAACTTGTAATTTAGAATGCCAATGGATAGATTTAATATTTAGACTCTTCTTTCTATTGTACTTTGCTCAACTTTTTACTATGTGTTACATTCAAAACTGCAACCAAGTGCTATTATACATATTTTTTGTAATTTAAAGAATTTGGTGTGATTTTTCATTTTTTGCCTCACATTCTCATCCCTATATATTGTTACCCTTCTGTAACACCTCAAGATGTCAAATTGGAAGCAAGACCATTAATAAACTCAATATCTGTTTTCCATCTTCCTTTGAATTAATAACACCATTTTGTTAGATTTTCACTGTATCCTTTCAAATACATGAAACATTTTTGCTCATTTAAAGGCATAATTCCTAGGTTGTGACAACTGTCAAGTGCCATATATCTGTGATGGAATTATGTAGATTATGTATGACTCTTGGCTACTGTGGACACTGTCTTGACTTGGTCTGGAAGTTCATGTGAAAGCTAGAAACTCTTGTTGTCCCAGTATCATTTTTCTCTACAGTAGTGTCTCTGCCAGTGTGTATAACTTGCCAGGAAGTTTAGATGTCCTTTGAGAGCCACTGACATTTCTCCCTCTTTAGTTGAATTCCTTGGAAATATTTCCCTACAAGGTTTTCTTAAGCTATAGGACTGACCTAAAACAGTAGGAGAAGTTATGACTAGAACCAGACTGTTTATTGTTCATTATTCCTACATTTAAAAAGTTATTTATGTATATGGCATTGTATATGTATATGGTTTTCAAATGTTGGATCACTTTCTTACAAGAGAAGTATATCTCTGTCCATTGTAATTTATCTTGAAGTGCTTCATTGAAGGTAGATTATACATTTCCTCACCATTTTTAGGCTTAGTAGTATAATGGGTATGAGCCAGAGGTGGTGAGAAAAAGCAATAATTTTAAGCAGAAGTTCTGAATGACACTCCATGCCTTTCCTCCCATCAGCTTTTCCTCCTGTCAGTCCTTTTCCTCTGACTAAAATAAAAAAACACTAGAAACAACAAGTATTGGCAAGAATATGGAGAAAAGGGAATGCTTGTGCACTACTGGTGGGAATGCAAACTGGTAAGCCATGTGGAAAACAGTATGTAGGGTCCTTAAAAATTTAAAAAGAGAAACACCATAAGATCTAGTACCATAAGATCCAATACTGGATATTTACACAAAGAAAACAAAAACACTAAAGATTCAACCATAAAAAAGAATGAACTTTTGCCATTTGCAATAACATGGATAAATCTATAGTGTACAATGTTAAGTGACATAAGTAAGTTAGAGAAAGAAAAAAGTATATGATTTTACTCATATATATTATTTAAGGTAAAAAAACAAATGAACAAAGAAAAAAAGAACAAACAAATAAAAAAAAAAGACTTTCAAATATAGAGAACTAGTGGTTACCAGAGGGGAGTTGGGTGAGGAGATGAATGAAATAGGTAAAGGGGATTAACAGTGCACTTATCATGATGAGCACAGAGTATAGAATTGTTTAATTACTGTATTGTACACCTAAAATTAATATAATACTGTATGTTAATTATACTGGAAATGAATGAATGAATAAAAAAGAAGTAAAACAAATGGATCATAGATCTAAATGTAAAATGCAAAACTTAAAACTTTTGGAAGATAACATAGGAAAAAACCTAGATGACTTTTTAGAAGTAACACAGAATATAGACTCCAAAAAAAAATTGACAAGGTTGATTTCATTAAAATGAGAAAAGTTTTGCTCTATGGAAGACAAATTAAAAGGAATTAGGAAGACAAGTCATAGACTGGGAAAAAAATATTTGCAAGAGGCATATCCAATAAAGGACTGCTATCCAAAATATACAAATAACTCTTAAAAACTAGAAATAAGGAAACCCAAATTAAAAATGGACCTTCACAGACACCTCATTCAAGATATAACAGATGGTGAATAAGAATATATGATAAGATGCTCCAACCATATCAGATGTCATCAGAGAAATGTAAATTTTAAAAATAGCAAAATACAATTAATGCCTATTAGAATGGCCAAAATCCAAAACACTGACCACGTCGGATGCTGGTGAAGATGTAGAGCAATAGGAAATGTCATTCACTGCTGGTCAAAATGCAAAAAGTACAGCTACTTTGGAGGATTGTGAGTTTTATATAAAACTGAAAAGACTTTTACCATATAGTATAGAAACAGTGCTCCTTGGTATTTCCAACCCAAAGGACTTGAAAATGGTATTTTCAGCTCAAATGAGTTGAAAATTTATGTCCACACAAAAACTTGCACATGGATGCTTGTAACTTTTTTTTTTTAATTCATAATTCCAAAACTTGGGAGCACCCAAAATGTCCCCTAGTAGGTGATGGATAAACAAACTGTGGCATATTTAGGCAATGGAATATTAGTGCTTAAAGGAAATGAACTATCAAACCATGAAAGGACACAGTAATAAGCATCTAAGTTTCCTCTAAATCAAAGATACGAATCTGAAAATGATTTAAACCATTTAAGCCATACGACATTCTGGAAAAGTCAAAACTATGTAGACAGTAAAAAAATCAGTGCATACTAGTGGTTAGGTGGTGAAGGAAGTAGATAGGAGAAATGAGGGTTATTAGGGCAGTAAAAATAATCTGTGTGATATTTTAATGATGGATCTAAGTCATTATACATTTGTCCAAATCCAGAATAAGAGTGAACCTTAAGATTAAACTATGGGTTTTGGGTGATTATGATGTCAGTACATTTACATCCTTGGGAAAAAACAAAAACAAAAGAGGTTGTACCACTATGGTAAGTGAGGTTGATAAGAGAAGAGGCTATACCTGTGTGAGGGCAGAGGTATACTGGAAATCTCTGTATCTTCCTTTCAATTTTGTTGTGAGCCTAATACTTCTCTGGAAAATCTTATAAAAAATTCTTGTTATTATATAAATCACTGGGATTTCAGAGTGTTAATGCAATAAAATAAAAAACTTAGATTTGTATGGATATTAAAGCTATATTGATGTTACCCATTATCTTTTTTTTTCTGTGAACAACTAAGATGCTGCTGGTAACACAGGTGAATCATACTCATTGATAGCTCTGTGATTCTCACCCGCTTTACAGTGAGTTTTTAAGGATAGTTTGCACTTGCTGAACTTCCCAATAACATCTCTTGTCCCCAACTTTACTTATGTTTCCACAATTTTTTCCAGGCTTACTATTGAACTTTCACTCTTTTCCTCAAAAAGAAATTTAGCTCTACCAATAAATTTGAGCTGTCTTTCTCAAAAACACCATTAGGAAAAGTCCAGCAAGGATTTTTGACCTTTCAACTGAAGTATGTCTTTTCCAATTTATGGTGTTTATATCTGTAGTAGAATGGAGAACCACTTCAAATGCCCAAGATTACAATCATAAAATATGTTTTAAGTGCCCAAGTGCACTTAGTACTCTATCTGAAGCAGTAGAGGGTATATTGCCCAGAAGAACCATATAAGGAGGATACCAATTTTGATTGTAATTGAAACTTTTGAGTACACTGCCATGTCAAAAAGATGAACACTGATAAATCCAAGTACCATAGGAAAAAAATGTTCTATAACCTTGGAAAAGGCTATGAATTTCATCTGGTTTATTCTTATTTTGTCAACTTGGACAAAATTAGTTTTTTATCCTTTGTATTTGAAATTAATTGAAAAATAATCCAACCATATGAGTATGGTGTTTCTCAAGTTAATTTTACTTCTGTTAGAAGTTAGAAATAGACATTTTAAAAAATAAATACTCAACATGACAGAGAACATGACCCTATCCTCATTCCATCTTGAAAATACTCTATCCCTTGCCTTGCTTACAAACTTCCAGAACTAATTATCCAGTGAGCTGGTTTATTCCTACAACACTTGATCACTGATACCCATGAGCTTGTGAAATCTGAAATCTGATTGTCATTTTCTGGCTCATTGCCTCTGCCAAAAATCGAGGTCAATGAATGGTCAGGAAAAAAGACCAGTGATCCAACAAAGCAAAAGCCTTCTAATCACCTTACCACTAATATTGGGTCATAAACATTTTTATTCATTCCAAACAGATATACTGTATATTGTGGAGAACTGTAATCCATGTTTAGAATGACTAAAACTGTTCTCACTAGAATATGGCTAATCTTTCTTGAAGTAAAGGGGCAGTTCTTTGTTTTATGCATGCATATACAAAAAAGAGAAGCTTTCCCACTACGATTACATGAGAAAATTAAGTGTGTTTCTCAACTGAACTTAGCTGTTTCTACATTACCACATACAAATCTATGCTATTTGGCATCCCCTTCTTGTACTATTTGCTCCTTTGGCTGTCAAAAAGAGTCCAGGGAAGTTGAAAAAAAAAGTGTCATGGGAAACAGATTTTAGGAGACTAGCAAACATAAGCTCACTGAATTGAGTCTGCATTATATGAGAAGGGCAGGTGGACAGCCAGTGTGCATTTCCTCTCTGATAGGGTCAGCTTTCATGATCCACATCCAAAGGACATCGCTTTATGTTTGGACTTTGGTGAATGGAACTTACAAATATAAATAATTCAAGGTAGCAGAGTAGTAGAATAAGGAGATGGAATATGAAACACAAATGACTTCAAGTATGTATAATTTAATTGAAAATGTTTATAATATGTTGTGTGTAAGTATTTCAATTCATCTTGCTAATTTAGAAGAAGATACTGGTGAGTACTTCATTACTAGGAGAGAGGCCAATATCAACATAGAGGGAGAGAATTTGTATTGGCAGTTAACTCCTTTGTCCAGAAAGCTCATGAGCAAGAGAGTAATAAACTGTTTAAAGGTCATTTGATGGATGAGAACAATAAAGAGAGCCCACCAATATTAGGGCAACATAGAATCTAAGTATGGAAGCTGACTCCATACTTCCTTGGAACCTTTGTTTCACTAAACTGTTGATTTTTTTTATACATCTTTTTCCATTGGAAATCCTTCTGTAAGCAGGTCAATAGTCTACTTTCAGTAAGATTATCAGACCAACATGTGTTAATATAACGCTAGATATAATCACCAATGTAGAACAAAAATGAGGTTAGTTCATAATTATATTATATTTATATACAATTTGAATTATTCTATTCAAATTCTGGATATATATCCTGATTATATATAAGGATATTTGTAAAATGCCTGTGCCCTAAACATATGGCAAATCAATTAGTTATACAATAAAGGAAAAAAAGACATGAAAGGAATTATTTTTCTATCCATTTAATTGAATATTAATATTATTAATGGAGTACTTCTGAATTAGGTATTTAAATAAGTCAAGAGAACAATACCACATATAAAAGACTTTTCTATTGTCTTTAAAAAGCTTGTAATACAATTATTTGATCTTATTTAATCTGAGAGAAATGGAAGCTTAAAGCAATACTTTCTATAGTGCTGTCCAGTACATATTCTGGACAAATATAAGCCACATGTTTTTTAAAACATTGAAAAGAAAAAAGAACCAGATGAAATTAATGAATATATATTTATTTTGCCCAATGAATCCAAATATTATTATTTCAACAAATAAAGTACAAATTATAAATGAGATACTTTACATTCTCTCTGTCTCTCTTTTTTTTAATGCTAAGTTTCCACATTCTGGTATATACTTTATACTTACAGCATGTCTCAATTTGAAGTAGCCACTTTTCATGTGCTTTGTAGTCACATGTGGCTAGTGACTTTGGTATCAGACTGTGTCCATATTGGACAGTGTCCTATAAAAACCTATTCAGAATGAAATTTATATTTTATTTAGAATCTGTTAACTGCGTAATAAGCTGCCTTGGAAAAAGAGCAGAAAAATGAGTTATCAATAGAAACCAAAATTTTCAAGTAGGTAAGTAGTGTATTATAAGTAGTGTAAATTCAAAACTTATTTAGATGGATGACCAGATAAAAATTCTTTGAAGTCAGTTCTAAAATGTTAGGGGGGCACCTGAAACTACTGTATCATTATGTGTCAACTGTACTTCAATAAAAATAAATTTTAAAAACATGAAGTGGGCTTTCTGGCAAAACAGAAAATGGTCACTAGAAATTATTTCCCATCCTCTCCATTTAAGCAGTGTAAAGCACACAATGGATTTTTAGGTAAAATATCAATTCTAGCACAATCCATAATTGCATATTTCATTAGCAGACCAGTAGTGCTTTTGTTAATAAAGACCTAACATATCAAGACCTCTAAATGCTTACTTAGTACATAATACTTATGTATACATACATATTCATGTACTTAAGTTTACATATGTATACTTCAGTACTATAGATAAGTAGCATCTTAAGCAAAATATCTGAACATATGGAACTTCTATTATTTTAATACACATGATAAGGCAAAACTGACTGCTCAAAATAAATGTATAGGATGTATACTATACATAACTATAAATAATGTATACTATACATACTATACATAAAAAAGAATGTATAGGAATAGTCCTACCTTACTTGGAATTCCTTCTCTTTCTTTTTAAACTTATAGCTCAATAATTAATAAGTCATTATTCATTCATCATCATTGATATTATTCAGTATCAGGATGATATTGGCCTCTCCCCAACAAAAACAAACCAGTTTTATGAGTCTAAAAAAGGAACCATGTCTAAAAATAAATTTAACTCAATGAATTCTGAAATTATAGATTCTTGAAGGGATTTTGCTTTTGGTAATTTTCCATTTGGGAAAACAATTCTCAAAAAGGTTTAGCTAATAGCTCACAACTAAATCCCTATTTTATTTTATTTTTTTTTAAGATTTTATTTATTTATTAGTTATAGAGAGAGAGAGAGCGAGCGAGCACAGGCAGACAGAGAGGCAGGCAGAGGCAGAGGGAGAAGCAGGCTCCCTGCCGAGCAAGGAGCCCGATGTGGGACTCCATCCCAGGACGCTGGGATCATGATCTGAGCCGAAGGCAGCCGCTTAACCAACTGAGCCACCCAGGCATCCCCTAAATCCCTATTTTAATTGTTTAGGCCAGAGAATCACAAAATCCTATTCTCCATTAGTCGTTGATATATATCCATGGCAATTCTCTCATATTGTTATAAAACTTCAATGTTGCCATGGTCTAAACAATAAGTCTCAATGCTTTCTAACTTTACTGTAACTCTAATTCTTTATTAATTTTGTTTGTTGACTTTAAAAGGGTCATTTTTGGAACATAAAAACTAGAAGATATTTTGCAAGTTGGAATGTAAGCAAAGTTCTGTTTTCTTTACTTGACTGTTTTATTTACTCATACAACTTCAATATAATAGAAAATGTAAACTTCTAACACCAATGAGAGAAACTACTTAATGGGTCATCTAGTCCTGATTACCTGCATATTAACACAAAAAATACTCATTATATAGTCCATTTTTTTTACATATTTATTTCCCTTTACAGAAATTATTAGAATATAATGTTATCAAAAGGATCATGCACCAAGCATACATTTTATTCCTTTTATAGAACAAAAGATATGTAGTAGAATAAGAGGTAAACAACAACATAAGAATGCCAAAGCTATAAAAAACTAGTAGGTGTTAAATCCCAAGGTACATATAGTGTTTGTAGCATTTTAGGTGATTTACTTAGCCTCAAATATCTATTTTGTTTTTTTTTATTTGTAGATGGATATTTCCAAGACTACATTAAAACTTACTGAACAGACATTAACTAAAATCAACCATTTATTCTTCTACATACCTTTCTCCAATTAATAGTAACATCACCCAAAACTCTAAGTTACAAAATAAAAAATTATAAAGAATGTTTTATATACATAAAATTGATCAGGTAATTAAAATAAATGATTTAAAGATTCAAAGAGTCCTATAGAGAAATAGAGAAAATCTCTAGCCTCTCTAGAGGCAAACATAATACATATTTTTAGTGGTATATATATTTCTGTTTCTAAATAGGCTATGTAATTATTTCTTAATTTCTAACATTAGATATTATCCTGTTATCTTACCTAGAGTTGAGGGTAGGACTGAGCTCTCATACTCCCTCGTCAAGCCCTCAATGGACATATACATATTCTCTGTTATTCCCAATATTTATTAATTCATTCCTTCAGTGAATTAATGTGAAGTCCCTATTACATGCCAGGTATTATTGTCAGTTCTGAGGTTACAGCAGTACACAAAATTGTCATAGTTACCTGTAATCATGGAACTTACAGACTACTGCAGAAATGTAGAAATGAATACACACATACTATGTCAGCAGATGATAAGTACTATGGAAAACAATGAAATGGAGGGATGGAAAAAGAACTGAAATTTAACATGGGAAGGACTCATGGAACAACTGACATTTGAGGAAGGACTGAAAAAGGTAAGAAATTGAGCCACATTGTTATCTGGCACATAGCACTAGAGGCAAGGGAGCACCCAGTGTGAATAACTAAAGTGGAATATGCCAAGTGTGGCCAAGGAGAGCCCACTCCAATGCTGGAGTGGAGTGAACAAGGGGGAAGGCACACAGGTGGCATGTAGAGGTACATCTGCAGGATATTTGTGGGCTTTTGCTGCAAATGAAATGGATGCCTTTGGAGTTTTGATCAGAAGAGTGACATGCATTCATAAAAAATCACATTGGCTGCTGTGTTGGGAATAGAATATGATAGACAAAAGTGCAAGAAAATGAACTATTAGGATAGTACTGTGATAATCCAGAAGGGAAGATGGAAACTTGGGCCAGGGTGGTGAAAAGTGACTGGGTTCTTGACACATTTTGAGATAAAACCAGGAGGATTCTCTCATGGTGTCCTATTGTCATTGGGCTGCTCATGGGGTCAGTCAAGATTGTAACCAAGACGTCCAGTCAGAAGCTTGAGAAGGGTAGAATTACCACTAAATGAGATTGAGGAGAATAAGAATGAAGAACTGTTTGATGCCAAGAGGAAGGAAAAAATCATTTTGGATATTTGAACCTGAGATGCTGGTTTGACGTCCTGGTGGAGAGGTCTGTGTAAAATCTTGGCAGAATGTGGAGACATGGAGACAGGCCCTGTGGATTCCCAATGTCTAACCTTTAAAGTCAAGAAAGCACTGAAGGAGCAGGCCCTGTGAGGCACGCTGCATGCCATGAGCCTCTTCATTCAGTCTCTCCACAGAGCACACATTCTGTCTCCTATCACATGGGAGAGGAACGGTTACCTATCTCTCTGAACTGAGAGGGATTTATAAGAACTAAATGAAAAGTGTTTTCAAATAATCATTTTTTCATCCTACAGCCATACTCTGACATTTGAAAGATATCAAAGTCTCTGTTTCTTGATCTTCTCTGAGTTCTGAGCTTCAAATTAGCTTTTACTTTCTCTAGTATGTATTCTCCCTATGAGCCCAGCTTTTAGATGTCTCTGATATGCCAGGCAATTCATCACTTTTTTACCCATTTTTTAAACTTCCTAAAATAGATTCCCAGAATATAGACTGTCACATAAAGGAGTATGAAGAAGTCTGAGATTCTTTTAAATACACAGGAAATGACCTATGTAGATGTTACATGCTGTAGAGAATCTCCTCCTCCTTTTTTACAATCAACTGATTAATTTGTATTATTTAATATCCCAGTTAGCTTCTATCTAACTATATCAATGTGCTACTGGACCAAGATGTTGCTAAGAGTCATTCAGGGCTACTTTACCACCATTTATTTCCTTCCACCTGCAGCTGTTTCAACATTTAGAATCATTCTAGACCTGAAGAATTCCTGAAAACTGATTTCTAGAGGGTCAACATTTAAATCTAAATACCTGGATTTCTGAATTACTTGCCAATCAAAAAATGTTTCAGAACATGAGTAGATTAGGTTTGGTAATATTCACACAATGAAAGCCAGTAGATGATATTTCAGAATTTGTCTGGAAGTGGAAGTATAACATTTTCATGAAAAAAAAATAACAATAAATATTCTAGCTCTAATATAATTTCTTTATGTGATTTATTTCTTTTATGGCCATAAAAATATTTTTTGTAATTTCTCTAACATATTTAAGATACCATTGTGTGTTGTAAAATGACAAATTGTACATATTCTTATTTCTTATCATACTTTGGGTCCTTTATTACATTTTAATGACCAAAGCAAGTCAAGTCACTAAGCATTATGTCAAAGGCTTCAAGTGAAACACTCTTTCATGGAAACAGCAAATAATTGGGTGCAATGATAGAATTTATTACAATGGATCTCATAGCTCCAGTCAAAAACTAACACAAAATCTGGAAGAAACCTTGGGAAGATTCCTAGGGACTAGAAAACAAGGGTACTAAATTCCAAGTTAGAGACTGATCTGAAAGCAGTTTTCTAAATACATTCTATCTTCCAAACAATACAGACCTGGACAGAACAATACCTGATTCTCTCCTTATTTTCTATCATGGGGCAGGAAAACAGAACCACCAGATGTGGCAAGTTAACCTCAGAGAAAAGTTGGAGACAAGTTCAGGTAGGAAGTCTAAATAATCAGATGTTTAAACATTAGAAAATCTAACAATTTAATTTAACACATTCATAGACTTCAAAAGAAAAATTAAGTAGACATGGCAATAAAATCAGAAACATATTTGAGAAAGTTTAGTGTTTCTTTTTTAGAAATACAATTTTTCATACAAAAGGAACTTCTCGAACTTCATAAGTCTTATCTATAAAAAATCTATAGCATATGTCATACATAATAGAGGTATTCTAGATACATTCTCTTTAATCTGGGGAAAATATATGATGACCATTATCACTTCTGTTCAGCATAGTACTGGAGAAGTTGGTCGATATCATAAGATGGAGAAAAAATGAAGTATAAATACTTGGGGAAAAACCATAAAGTGTCATCACTTGCAAGTACTCTAATCATCCATAGGACAAAACAATCAAGTAAGCACATCCCATGGGAAAGTCCATTCAAGGAAGCACAAATCCATTAGAATTTATAATAAATTCACTAAGACTGTCATTTAAATCACCTACTCTCCACACACACATCCAAAATGTTCTTCTATACTATAATAATTTAACTGAAGATGTAAAACCGTAATATAAACTTAGATATTACACAGTGCCTTGTAACTAACCTACAAAAGAATACTAAAACCATCTATGTAAAATATTCTACAGATAGATTTTTTTCCAAAAAAGACCCCCCAAATAAATGGAGAAATTATGTCATATTAATGGATGTGATAATTTAATGCTAAAATTTATCTCAACTTTTAAAACTTCTCTCAATAAATCTAATGAGTGATTTTAATAAAAATATTACATTTTAAAATTTGCAGAGTATTAAATTCTCAAAAATAATTTAGTTACTATTAAAAGATGCAGGGCCTGGGGTTTGGTTTGCTGTATCATATAATGGAATTTATTATGCCTATACACAATGGGTGGGGTAACTAGCACAGTTTTATTTTCCACTAAAAAATGCTGGATCTCACTGGCAATAGGAAGGAAAGTGATGACAAAAGTGATGATCTCAGTGATGGCAAAATTATTGCTAATGGCAAATAAGCATATGGAAAGATATTTCACATTATGTGTAATAGGAAACTGCAAATTATGTGTGTACTATGAACCTATTAGAATGGCCGAGATTTAAAACACTGGCAACACCAAATGCTGGCAAGATGAGCAAAAGGAACTCTTATTTTTTGCTGATGAAAATGCAGAATGGTCCAGGCACTTTGAAAGAGTTTGTAGTTCTTACAAAACTGAACACACTCCTAACACATAATCAGAGTAATCATGCTCTCTGAAATTTACCTAAGTGAGGTGAAAACTTATATCCACACAAAAACCTGCACACAAATGTTTATAACATGTTAGTCATAATTGCCGGAACTTAAAAGCAAGATATCCTTCCACAGGTGAATGGATAAGAAACTATAGTATAGCCATACAACAGGATATTATTTAGTGTTAGAAAGACGTGTGCTATCAAGACACAAAAAGACATGGAAGACTCTTAAAGCATATTGCTAAGTGAAAGAAGGCAATCTGAGAAGGCAATGCACTGAATGATTTCAACTATACAACATTCTGGAGAAGCCAAAACTATGGAGACAGTAAAAAGACTAGTCATTGTCAGCAGTTGCTGGGAAGAAAAGGAAGAGGGGATAAATACTCTTGTGGTAGATACATGTCGTTACACATTTGTTAAAACCCATAGCATATTCAAAACAAAAGAGATAACCATAATATGTCTATGGGCTTTAGTTAACAATAAGGTATCAATATTATTTCATCAGTTATGACAAATATTGCACTCAAATGTTAAAAATACCACAGGATATTAAAAATAGGGGAAATGGAGGGAAAAGTGAGCATATGGGAATTCTCTATTTTTCATTTTTTTCTATAAACCTAAAACAGCTAAAAAATGTCTTTTAATTAAAAGAAATATATAACTTCTACCATGTCTCACTGAAATGAATGAACAGTGATAGATTGTGTCCAAGAACTGATAGTCATTCATTTGAATAGTAATGTTTAAGTACATTAATGAAATTAGCTATAAAATAGAAAAAATAAATGAATTTCATTATTTATTTATGTAAATAAAGTTCACTCTAAGAAAAATCTTGCATTCTCTTTTTCCATAACTGGCATCCTAGATCATGGAGATAGACAGATCTCTGGTCATGATCTGCCAAGTTTCTATGGAACCCATCTTCCCTAGGATTAGAGTGTTTTGCAAATAGACTATTTTGGATCCTTGCAAGTTTTTCTACATTTTTTTCATATTTTTTTTACCAGTTTTCCCTGTTATTCTTGTCATTCTTTTTGACCTATCACTATACTTCATTTATCTTGCTGGGAATGGCCCCATACTTAATGTTGGTCTTGTCCCCAAATTTATCAACATCATACCTAATTATTCTGGTATAGGCATCTCATCCCAATCATAGTAAGAACTCCCAGAACCAAATTTCATCTCATACCTCTGGGTCATAACTCTGCCCACTACACTAAGTTTTGTTTCAATTTCCTCATTCTTGGTCTTGTGGTCATTACCTTATTCTCAGAATGTAAAGGCTGGAGAAGAGCTTTCTCTTGTGTTTTAATGTTATCCCTACTTTCACATGCTTTGTAAAAAGCTATGAAATATCAATCCGATGTTTTCCATTTGGTTTATGTTTCATCCATATTTAACCTTTGTGTTGAACATGAATAAAGTGAAAACTTCCTGAAATGCCATAAACAATTTGATAGAATTTTATAGGTAAAATTTATACAAGCTGTATTAAATAATTTACTGACATATAAATTTATTATAAATCTTTTGTTTCATCATGCCCTAGTTCAGTAATTCTATTGGAATAAAACTAACATTTTTTAATATAATTTGTGCTTTGTAAGTCTTTTCCTGTGTTCTGCTTATGATTCCATTATCTTTTACATAAGCACTTTTGTATATTTAATTTAGAAGTTTTACATTAAGAACAATAAAAGAAAATCTTTTCATCTATATTTCCTCTTAAAATAAGATTATAATAATGTGTGCTCTGTCACATATAGATCTTCACAAAACATAAGTATGAATATTTTATCATATCTATTTATGAAGAAAAAGCAGGGCTCCTATTACATGTACTGTAACAAATTAATCTACAAAGTCATAAACTCATACTCTTTTTAAAGCAGTAATAGGTAAAAAGAGAGAGAAAAGAAGAGAGGACACATTGTTGTTTCCAAGAGACACTGATTTATTGCTGCCACAGAAGAAATTTTTGAAAGGAACAAAGCTTTTGCTACATATATAACAACAACAGCAACGATAATAACAACAACAACAAAACAGAACAATATTAACTGGAATTTTCAGTTGAATCAATCTGTTTGTCTATAATATAATTTAAGAGCACAGACAAGTATCAGTTCTAGCTTTCTCATCATTCATTCATGTGTTTACTCATGCATTTGTTCACTTACTCCAAACTACAAAAATAATATGCTAGATACTAGGAATACAAAATGCTTACAACACTGCCCTCAAGTTTCACAAAACTAGCATGGGGAAAAGGCACATAATGACAAATATCATACACTGTTATACTGGACATTTGAAGAATACCTAATGGGCCATGAAACCACAAAATAAAATATAGTCAATTTATCATAGGAAGGTCACTCACAGAAAAGACAGAATTCGGTCATAAAGGAAGAGTAGAATCTCCCAGGCTACCAAGGAGAATGCTGTTTCAGATAGCAGAAACACTGTGTACAAAGTTAAGGGATAATAACATAATATGATTCAATAAAAGGAGTCCAGTAGATCCAAGTTGTTCAAGGGGTGGAGTATTATGTGGAGTGACTTAGGAAGGAGAGGGGTGGAGTCAGATCATAAAATATGGTGGTCAGTCTAAACTTAAGGAGATTATATTTTATCAGGAGATAAGGGTGTGGCATTGAAGGGATAATGAGCTACAACAAGATGAAATTTGTGTTTTAGAACCATTGCCCTGAGTCCTGTGAACACTCAATTGTAGATGGGTTTGGAGAAGCTGAAGGGGGAAGGATATCATAAAAGGTGATAGACAAAGAGATACTAGGGCATTTATTGGTGAAAATAAGAGAGAGAAAACAGATCTGAGGTATGATTTATAGGGTTTTGTTTTTATCTGAATAAATGATGAGAGCAAATGGTGACTGAGAGCTCAAAATATTAAACATGTTATCTTAATCTTTATTATAATTAATTCTGGAAAAATTATTTCCCTAAACTGATCTTCAGAGGAAGTAAGTAGCTTATTGAAGGTCACACAGATTTTAGAAGCATGTGCACACACACAGAGCTACATTGACGGTATCATCTGACCCTCTAAATTGACCAGATACTACATTATCTGAGCCTCTAAAGTGGGAAAGGACAGAGACTAGAATAGCTCACAGTTCTCTGTCTTGGTTGCTGGAAACTGTTTGAAGGAAGATAATGAATTAACTGGAGGTACCTGAAGGATATTCAGGTAGAAATGAGAATTGGCAGTTGGAAGTGGATATGAAGAAGTCTCTTGATAATACTGTTCTGTAGATGCACCCAGACTAGGACTGAAAGACATAAGCATACATAAGCATATATAATTCTGTTGCTGTGTCTTATTGCTATATTGTATAGGCCAGATCAATATATATTTCCCTCTACCTGTTCAGAAGAGAATTTATGATACATGTCCATTAGTTACTTCCTGAAGGGTAAAAGTCCTCTATACTAGTTTTTCAGTCATCATATTATTCATTCATATTATTCATTATTACTACTATAACAGGGGGAAACTCAGCATGTCTGACTCCATATTGCTTATATTTCCCTTACTACTGTGACCCATAGCTTAGAAACTTCTGCTCAGCCCTGTACATAGGCATGTTATAGCTGGGTTTGCAAAAACTGCTTTTTACCTGAACTCTACCTTATCTGAGGAGATAAGTACATACAGAAATGACTATGCTGTGTTTAAGACTTACAGGAATGATATAACCAGATTCTTGTATGCAAAGATCCACTGTACAGGGACAAAAAAGTTAGAGTACTTCCCTCAGATGTGAACAGACAACAGCTACATTTTGATTCTAACCCTGTCCCACTTCCTCATCTTCCTAACATTGAAGCTCAAATTTCAAGCCAAAGGGAGATGGTTCTTTGGGGCAATAGTCCACCATTTCCTCAGTTTGATGGCTTTCTGAAAAAAGTTGCTTTGCCCCAACATCTTGCCTCTTGACTTACTGACCTGTTGTGCAGCAAGAAGAATGACCTTGAACTTGGTTACCCTATCCTCAACAAATATGTGTCAAGTAACTATGGGGTACATTATGCAAATTACACTATATAGACCGGAAGAACGAAGTCTTTACGTGCTTATAGTCATCTATCATCAATATTTGGTTTTATTTTCTATTTGTGTCTATTTATTTTTCTATTTGTTATTGATATTATCACAAGTTCTTTTTGACTAACTGCCAAAATTCTATTTTGAATGAGGACTATCAATGAAAACATACAACTAGAGGGTTTATAATCTTTTAGCTGCCTGACAGTTGTTGCAAAAGCAAAAGGATGACAACTTTTGCTCTTTTGTACATATGGCTTTTGATTTGAAATGACACAAAAATTAAAAAAAAAAAAGAAATGGCAGGAAAATTAAATAATCAAAGAACTCTGATGTAAGAGTAACACGGTATTGCCAGGGATAAAATACAGAGCACATAGAGGATGGATAAAAATTATTTTTCAGACTTTACAAGGGCAGTTCTTGGCAATCCCCTAAAATTAATTTCTGGTTTACTGAAAAAATATGAGACTATCTCAGATTTCCTCAGGCTTGGATTATAATATTCATTTTATTAGCCCTGGGACAACAGAAACAGAAATTTTAGTGATAGTGTTACACTCTGTTCTTAAGTCTTGTTAGAAGTGCGTTATTTTGTCTGTTCTAAAAGAAATTGTTGCTTAGTTCAGTCAGGTGACTGGAGGTCACAAAAATCCTTTTCCCTTAAAAAGAGAGAGAGAGAGAGAGAGAGCTTTTTCTTCACAGACTAATTCATGTTAATGCATGGACCGGTGGTCCTGAGATCCATTAATTAAATTAATTAGACTTCATAGCATTCACTCATGAACCATGATGAAAAAAATTAGAAGGTAACAGGAAACACACACTGTAGCATATGGTTTTGTCAGTGTTCGGCCCTTGAGAATTATTAAATGAAAGCTTGACATAATTCAGAATTAATAAAATCTGTTTGATCTCTGAAGTTATTTTCATAACAAGCAATTTATGCAAATTAACTTATATCAAAATGTGTGCTCTATTGCTGCCCACAAGTCAGGATGATTTCACAATTTATAATATAATAGTTGTATCACTAGGCCATGAAACTATATTTCTGTGAAATTAAGTGATAATAGTTCTATCTGATTAAGAATATTTTACTGGGAAAATACTGCAAATATATATAGGGACTTTCAAATATTTTGAAGTTCATAAAAAATTAACTATAATGAAATAATACAGTCTACTAGAACTATTTGAGAACAACAGGTAAATCAAATCCTCATTGGCGTGGACTTTACCAAAGATTATTTTATGACTAAAAAAGTTGAAGTATCTAGCATTGTGCCTGAAATATAGTGTGTAAAAATATACTACTCTAAAATGACCTCATTCAATTTTAAGTTTCAAATGCCAGGTACACGGTA
Organism: Taxidea taxus jeffersonii; assembly: GCA_003697995.1. Classification (NCBI taxonomy): domain Eukaryota; kingdom Metazoa; phylum Chordata; class Mammalia; order Carnivora; family Mustelidae; genus Taxidea; species Taxidea taxus. The sequence continues at coordinate 111,458 of ML104770.1, forward strand.
GTGATCCAAAGTTTTATACATTCATAATTTCTGAACTGAAATTTAGATAACCAGTATATCCACTTTATTTCTCTACTTTAACCTGCCTTAAACCAAATTCTTATTTTTCCTTCCCTAAATCTATTCCTTTCCTCCATCTTTTCTATCTTATTATAGCTAGTTAAATTGGGACTTTACTGCCTTTTGGCTAAGGTAAAAAATTTGAATCACATTCCCATATCAAAGCCATTAGCAAATCTCACTTTACTTTAAAAAATATAAAACATATCTCTTAATACACCAAGAAGATCTAACAATTGTAAATATTTATGCCCCCAATATGGGAACAGCCAATTACATAAGAAAACTGTTAATCAAGATAAAGAGTCATATTGATATGAATACATTAATAGTAGGAGATCTTAACATGTCATTCTCAGTAATAGACAGATCATCCAAGCAGAAAATCAATAAAGAAACAAGAGCATTGAATGACACATTGGACCAGATGGACCTCATTGATATTTACAGAACATTCCACCCTAAAACAGCAGAATGCTCATTCTTCTCGAGTGCACATGGAATCTTCTCCAGAATAGACCACATACTGGGTCACAAATCAGGGCTCAACTGATACCAAAAGATTGAGATTATTCCCTGCATATTCTCAGATCACAATGCTTTGAAACTGGAGCTCAACTACAAGAAAAAGTTTGGAAGGAATCAAACACCTGGAAGCTAAAGACCACCTTGCTTAAGAATGCTTGGATCAACCAGGAGATCAAAGAAGAACTTAAACATTTCATGGAAACCAATGAGAATGAAGACAATTTGGTCCAAAACCTATGGGATATGGCAAAGACAGTCCTAAGGTGGAAATACATAGCCATCCAAGCCTCCTTCAAAAAAACTGAAAAATCCAGAATGCACCAGCTGTCTTTACACCTTAAAGAACTGGAGAATCAACAACAAATTAATCCAACTCCACACACAAGAAGGAAAATAATCAAGATTAGAGCAGAGATCAATGAGATAGAAACTAGAGATACAGTAGAACGCATCAATGAAACTAGAAGCTGGTTTTTTGAAAGAATCAGTAAGATTGATTAACCATTGGCAAAACTAATCCAAAAGAAAGAGAGAAGGCCCAAATTAAAATTATGAATGAAAAAGGAGAGATCACAACTAATACCAAGGAAATAGAAACAATCACCAGAAATTATTATCAACAGTTATACACCAAGAAGTTAAGCAACCTAGATGAAATGGATGCATTCCTGGAAATCTATAAGCTTCCCAAACTGAATCAGGAAGAAACTGATATCCTGAATAGAATGATATTTAGTAACAAGATTGAAGCAGTGATCAAAAACCTCCCAAAAAGCAAGAACCCAGGACATGACAGGTTCCCTGGAGAATTCTACCAAATGTTCAAAAAAGAAATAATACCTATTCTCCCGAGGCTCTTTCAAAAAATTGAAGTAGAAGGAAAACTTCTAGACTCTTTTTATGAAGCCAGCAGTTCCCTGATCCCAAATCAGGCAATGACCCCACCAAAAAGGAGAATTTCAGACCAATATCCCTGACGAATATGGATGCTGAGATTCTCAACAAGATCCTAGCTAATTGGATCTAATAGCACATTAAAAAGATTGTCCACCATGGACAGGTGGAATTCATCCCTGGGTTGCAAGCATGGTTCAACATTCACAAATTAATCATTGTGATAGAACAAATCAATAAGAGAAGAATAATATATATAAGAGAGAAGAGAATAATAATATATAAGAGAGAAGAACCACATGGTCCTCTCAATTGATGCAGAAAAAGCATTTGACAAAATCCAGCATCCATTCCTGATTAAAACACTTCAAAGTATAGGGATAGAGGGAACATTCCTCAACTTCATAAAATCTATCTATGAAAAACCCACAGCAAATATCATCCTTAATGGGAAAAAGCTGACAGTCTTCCCTTTGAGATCAGGAACATGACAAGGATGCCCACTCTCACCACTCTTGTTCAACATAGTATTAGAAGTCCTAGCAAGAGCAATCAGATAACAAAGAGAAATAAAAGATATTCAAATTGGCAATGAAGAAATCAAACCTTCTCTCTTCGCAGATGACATGTTACTTTATATGGAAAACCCAAAAGACTCCACCCCCAAACTACTAGAACTGATACAGCAATTCAGTAATGTGGCAGGATACAAAATCAATGTACAAAAATCAGTTGCTTTCTTATACACTAACATTGAAAATATAGAAAGGGAAATTAGAGAATTGATTCCATTTGCTATAGCACCAAGAACCATAAGATACCTGGGAATAAACATAACCAAAGAGGTAAAGGATCTGTACTCAAGGAACTACAGAACACTCATGAAAGAAATTGAAGAAGACACAAAAAGATGGAAGACCATTCCATGTTCACGGATCAGAAGAATAAACATTGTTAAAATATCTATACCGCCTAGAGCCATTTATACTTTCAATGCCAACCTGATCATAATTCCATTGGCATTTTTCAAAGAGCTGGAACAAACAACCCTAAAATTTGTATGGAACCAGAAGAGACCCCAAATTGTTAAGGAAATGTTGAAAAAGAAAAACAGAACTGTCACATTGCCTGATTTCAAGCTTTACTACAAAGCTCTGATCACCAAGACAGCATGGTACTGGCATAAAAACAGATACATAGACCAATGGAACAGAGTAGAGAGCCCAAATATGGACCTTCAACTCTATGGTCAAGTAATCTTCAACAAAGCAGGAAAATATATACAGTGGGGAAAAGGCAGTCTCCTCAATAAATGGTGCTGGGAAAATAGGACAGCTATGTGTAGATGAATGAAACTCGACCATTCTCTTACACCATACATAAAGATAAACTCAAAATGGATAAAAGACCTCAACATGAGGCAGAAATACATCAGAATCATAGAGGGGACAATGGTAATAACCTCTTTGACACCGGCCACAGCAACTTCTTTCAAGATATGTCTCCAAAGGCAAAGGAAACACAAGTGAAAATGAACTTTTGGGACCTCATCAAGATCAAAAGCTTCTGCACAGCAAAGGAAACAGTCAACAAAACAAAGAGGCAACCCACAGAATGGGAGAAGATAGTCACAAATGACAACATAGATAAAGGGCTGATATCCATGATCTATAAAGAACTCCTCAAACTCAACACACACAAAACAGATAATCATGTCAAAAAATGGGCAGAAGACATGAACAGACACTTCTCCAATGAAGACATACAAATGGCAAACAGACACATGAAAAAATGTTCATCATCACTAGCCATCAGGGAGATTCAAATCAAAACCACATTGAGATAACACCATACACCAGTTAGAATGGCCAAAATTAACAAGACAGTAAACAACATATGCTGGAGAGGATGTGGAGAAAGGGGAACCCTCTTACACTGTTGGTGGGAACACAAGTTGGTTCAGTCACTTTGGAAAACAGTGTGGAGATTCCTTAAGAAATTAAAAATAGAGCTTCCCTATGACCCTGCAATTGCACTACTGGGTATTTACTTCAAAGATACAGATGTAGAGAAAGGAAGGGCCATCTGTACCCCAATGTTCATAGCAGCAATGGCCAAAGTTGCCAAACAGTGAAAAGAACAAAGATGCCCTTCAACAGATGAGTGGATAAGGAAGATGTGGTCAATATACACTATGGAGTATTATGCCTCCATCAGAAAGGATGAATACCCAACTTTTGTATCAACATGGATGGGACTGGAAGAGATTATGCTGAGTTAAATAAGTCAAGCAGAGAGAGTCAATTATCATATGGTTTCACTTATTTGTGGAGCATAAGAAATAACACTGAGGACATGGAGAGATGGAGAGGAGAAGGGAGTTGGGGGAAATTGGAGGGGGAGGTGAACCATGAGAGAGACTATGCACTCTGAAAAATAATCTGAGGGTTTTGGAGGGGTGGGGGTTGGAAGTTGGGTGAGCATGGTGGTGGGTATTATGGAGGATATGTATTGCATGGAACACTGGGTTTGGTACATAAACAATGAACTCTGGAACACTGAAAAATAAATTTAAAACTTTTAAAAATAAAAATAAATAAAACTTTTTAAAAAAGAAAAAAATATCAAAACTATGGCCACCTCTTCCCATTACAGCCCTAGTACAAATCATCTTATATCTTTCCTGGGCAACAGCAAAATCATCTTGACCATCTAGCCTAGCTCCTTATAACCAGTTCCTACCTCAGCAGTCAGGAAGTCATTTAAATTGTGTATTCTATCATTCTCTATTAAAATCTTCCATCTCATTCTCAATAAAACCCAAATCTCTACAGTGGCATGTAAAGCCCTCCATAGTTGGGCCACCCCTTGTCCTTACATTCATGAACTCTTCTACTTATTTCCCACCTCAGTCACTACGATAACCTAGAGAACTCTTTGCTATTTCCTGAACATAACCATCTTCCAGCTCTTCGCATCTGTTGGTCCTGTCATTTAAGAGAGTCTTCCTTCCTACATCTACTTCATGACCTCTTTCATCATCTTCAATTTCTTGATAGAATGTCAATCCTTTATTCAATGAAGACTTACCTGAAAACCATATTTAAAATGAAGCCTTAGTCTCATGCTCAGTGTTTTCATACCACTGCCCTGTTTTGGTTTTTCGATAGTATTTACTATCATCTAATATAATTAAGATATAGTAAAATCTATTTCTTAATTATTTTATTTCATGTATACATTTACTCCCTCCCACAATTAGGTGTTTAGTGGGATCTATTGTGTATTTTATTCACAGTATTCCTAATGACCAAAAAAGTATATAATATTTATAGAAGCATACACTATATAAGCATTCGCTGAATACAAGAATTAAATGTAAAAGTGTAGTCATATGTTTAAGGAAAAAAACTTATTTTTTAAGCATATTTTGAAACCTGGCAAGTTATAATTTGGGAAATATACTTCCTCTCATCTCAATTAAGAGAAATCTTGGCAGACATGCCCTGGTCCTTCTCTAGAGTTTCCCATTCAAAGCCTACTCTATAATTTCCAAATCTGAAGTCTCTGTGGGACCAATGGAGTTGAGGATTAGCTGAGGCACCCAGTGTCCTATTCTCAGTGTGAGGTGCCAGATTTTCTCAGCAGACAGGTAGGTAAGGAATATGGATTTCCAATTTTAATGTGGTCTGGTGTAAGGTTACAATGATCAGCCATTCTAACCTTTGCTCAGCGATATATACTCTTTCTGAGCAAAACCAGGTTCCATGTCTACTCCTGCCTGTTTCTCTGATTTAATTTCTCTCTTTACCTAGAATAGCCTCTCTGTATTTCTCATCTTTTTGAATCCTTCCATCTCCATGAAGGAAAGGCTAACTGCAAATTTGACTTAATAATGAATCTTCCCAAATATCTTCCTTCTTGGAACTTTTATTGTCTTATGAGTCCAGGGAGGAAAAACATAATTTAAATTTATTGTATACATCATTTTAATTGAGCTTCATTTAACTAACAATAGATTAACTGATGTTGTACATTCTTCCTCTAATGTAATAACATGCTTTCTGCTGTGTCTATGTGTGTTGAATGTCTCAACTTAGCTTCATGTTAACCAGAATTCAAATGTATTTGCTCACCTAGCTGTTTATTTCAGTTATATAGAATTTAACCATACTATTATATAAATAAAATCAGTGATACACATATAATATGGCCTAACATAATATATATATACACACATACATATATATATACACACACATATATATGTGTGTGTGTGGGTGTGTAGGTGTGTGTGTATATATATATATATATAGATATAGATAGATAGATAGATAGATAGATAGATATATGGTAAATGTTTACACATGGCAGTATATGAGTATGATGTTGGACATTCCTTGTAAATAATATGTGAAAATCGATAGGACAGTTACAGAAAACAACTCATCCTTGTTCATTATGTCAAACTAAAGTCCTGCTATATGGATATTATGTTTTTGAAAAAACACCAGACACAAGTTTCTAGTTTATTAAACAAATAACTTTATTAATGTAAAGTATGGAATAAGTAAATTGTAAGATTCATATAAGAAACTATAGTCTTAGAGCTGTTTTATTTATTTTGGGGTGAAAAATGGAACTGCACTTATTTTGAAAGTTAAAAATAAAATTGAAAGATAGGATTGTAGGAAGATCCTAAGCTCACCTTCTCCTACAGATACAACTAGATAACACCCAAATCCATGTAAAAAGAACCCAGAAAATGAACCCAAGTCTGGCAGACCAGATTTTTCACAGCTAACTATATAGAAAAGAAGTCACACTGAAGAGGGTAGGAAGGGCAGAGATGCTGTCTGAAACTGAATAAACCAGCTGAATATCCATTGGAGGGAGAGAAGGGTAAGCTTGAAGAGGGAAGAAGAATGGAACCCCACACCAGGCAACCCAGCCACAGGAGATTTGCATGGGAAAGACAAATAACCATAACAACTGGCTTGAAAACCAGAGGGGCTAAATTTTGTGAGTTCTTAAATCAGTGGGGCTTAATATTTGAAACTTCTAAAAAATTAGAAAATTTGGCTCTGGAAGAGCCTGAGGGCATTAAGAAAATCGTCCTCCACCCCTTAAAGACACAGCACAACAAACAGCCCCCCACCCCCTGGAAAAATACCATAGAAGAAGCAGCTTGAAAATTATCTGGGATATAAGAAAGGTTATTTATTTATTAATATCAGAGCATATGCTAAAGGGGAAGGATCTTTGGGAGACTTCTCTAAGAAAAGAGGAGCTGCTAGTCACCATTTTCCTTCCCCAAACCTCTAGATGAGATATGTGAATACCTACAGGAAGTGGCACAAGGCAAACATTCTCCACTTAGCTTGCTAACAGAACACCCCACCACTGTGTGCTTCTGAGAATTAGCCCCCTCTAATCCAGCCAGGTCTTCTCCTGTAGCAGACCAACACACACCTTGCTGACACCACACACTTCACTCCATGTTCTCCTGTGGAGCTGACCCCTCAAATATGCCCTTGCCCAGAGGCCATTCAAAATAGTGCCAAAAGCTAGTCAGTGTGCAAGCAGTCCCAGTAGGGGCCAGCACCACTCCAAAGTGACTCCTGCTCTGGAAAGAGGGGAAGATAACCACACATACTAGTTCCATGGGCCCTAGCTCTGGGCTGGGGGTAGACACCTAATCTGACTGTAGGCACACCCATCAAAAAAAAAAAAGCTTCTCAAGGGACAACATGGAGAAAGTGCCATGCAGTTTGATGCCACCAAAGCTTTAGCACACACCAGGTCTGATCCAGCTCAAGCCCCAAACTTCCCCAGACTGGCCTCCTAACAACACAGAGACAAAACCCTTCCCATTACAGGCAAAAACAGCCACTCCAGAAGACTAGAATGAAGGCAAATGTATCCCCACCACAAGATCAGGGTACATACAACACACATAGGAGACATCCTGAAGCACCCAGTCCTGGTAAACAGGGGACATTGCATGGGAGGGCAACACAGTACCTCTTCTTCATAAGGTCATCACTTTTGGAAGCAAGAAAGGTAATCCCAGTGATGGGTGTTAAAGGAGGTCAGTATAGCATGGAGCATTGGGTGTTATATGCAAACAATGAATCATGGAACACTACCTCAAAAACTAATGATGTGGTGTATGATGACTAACATAACTTAAAGAAAGAAAGAAAGAAAGGAAGAAAGAAAGAAAGAAAGGAAGAAAGAAAAAATGTAGAGTTAGACAAAATGAGGAGACAGAGGAATATGTCCCAAATGAAAGAATAGGACAAAGTCCCAGGAAAAGAGCAGGATGAAAGAGAAATAATAGGTCCCACAAAGAATTCAAAGTAATGGTCAAAAAAGGTACTCACTGTACTTGAGAAAAGAGTGGAAGATCTCAGTGAGACCCTCAACAAAGAGCTAGAAAACACACCAAAGACCCAGCCAGTGATAAATAACTCAATAGGCAAAATTAAAAATAATCAACTAAAGATTAGAGGAGGCAGAAGAATGGATCAATGAACTGGAAGATAGTAATATTAACCAATCTCATCAGCAAAAAACAAACAAACAAACAAACAAAAAGCCAAAATAAAACAAAACAAAAAAGAGAATAGGTTAAGGGAACTCAATGACATCATCAGTCATAACATTCACACTATGGGGATCTCAGAAGTAGAAGAGAGAGAGAAGTTGGGGAGAAAACTTTTTTGAAGAAATAATAGCTTAAAACTTCTTGATCTGGGGAAGGAAACAGACATCCATATCCAGGAAACACAGAAAGCACCCAACAAAATTAAACCAAGGAGGTCCACATCAAGACACATAATAATTAAATTGGCAAAGTGTACTGATAAGGTGAGAATTTTAAAAGCTTCAAGAGAAAAGAAAACAGTTACATACAAGGCTATTAACTGATTTTTCAGCAGAAACTCTGCAAGGTAGAAGTGAGTGGCATGACATAATCAAAGTGTTGAAAGGAAAAACTCTACAATCTAAAATAATCTTCCCAGCAAGGTTATCATTCAGAACAGGAGAGATAGCTTCCCAGACAAGCAAAACTTGAGGAGTTCATCATCATGAAGTGATCCTTATAAGAAACATTAAGGGAAATTCTTGGAGTAGGAAGCAATGGCTATAATCAGGAATAAGAAAATTATGAAAGGAAAAAAATTCTACAGGTAAATGTAAATATATAATAAAAGTACTATATCAATCACTTATAAAACCAGTACGGAAATTAAAGTACAAAAGCAATAAAATCAACTATATCTTTAAAAATTAGTCAAGAAATTCACAAAATAAAAAGAAGTATGGCATCACTTAAACGAAATGGGGAAGGTAAAAATTTTGTGCTTTGAAAATGTGTTCAAACTTAAGTGACCACCAACTTAATATATGCTACAAACGCATAAGATGTTATATATGAATCTAATGGTTGGCACAAGTGAAAAACCTATGATAGCTATAGGAAAAAGAAAGAAAGGAGCCCAAAATTAACACTAGAGAAAGCCATCAAATCACATATGAAGAGGGCAAAAGAATAAGAAGGGAAGAGGGAGAAGCTATAAGAATAACCACAAAACAAGTCAAAATGGCAATAAGTACATACTTACCAATAATTTCTTTGAATGTAAGTAGACTAAATGTTCCAACCAAAACACATAGTATAATTAAATGGATAAAAAGTAAGACTATTTATATGCTTCCTATAAGAGAGTCACTTCAGAACTTAAGACACATGCAGATTGAAAGAGAAAGGATGGAAAAACTTTTAGCATCCAAATGGAAGTGAAAAGAAAACCAGGGTAGCAACACTCATACTGGATAAAAAAGACTTTAAAACAAAGACTAATAGGAAACACAGAGGGACACTATATAATCATAAAGGGAAAAACCCAACAAGAGGATATAAAAATTATGCACGAACATGGGAGCCTCCACATACATAAAGCCACTCTTGACAAAAAGGAAGAAATTGATAGTAGTACAATAATAGTGGGGGATATTAACACATCATTAGCCTCAGTAGAGAGACCATCCAGACAGAAAATCAATAAGTAAACAGTGGCTTTGAATGACACATTAGACCAGATGAAACAATTGGATATATTCAGAACATTCCATTTAAAAACAGTAGAACATACATTCTTTTTGAGCATGCATGGAAAATTCTACAAAACAGATCATGTTAGACCAGAAAACAAATATCAACAAACTCAGAAAGACTGAAAGCACATTGTGCTTCTTTTCTGACAGCAATCTGAAACGGGAAATCAATCAGAAGAAAAAGTTGGAAAGAAAACAAACACATGAAAGTTAAATAGCATGCTGTTAAATGAACGGATGCATGTGTCAACAAAGAAATCAAAGAAGAAAGTAAAAAAAAAAAATGGATAAATGAAAATGAAAACGAAAACATAATGGTCTAAAATATTTGGGAGGCAGCAAAGACCATTCTAAGAAGGAAGTTTATAGCAACATAGGCCTAACTTAAGAAACAAGAAATATCTCAGATAAGCAACTTAGTATTATATTTCAAGGATCTAGAAAAAGAATAACAAATAAAAGATCCAGCAGAAAGGAGGATGTGTTAAAGATTAGAGCAGAAATAAACAAAATAAAAACTAAAACAGCAAACAAACAAAGAACAATTGAAAAGATTACTGAAACCAGGAGTTGGTTCATTTGAAAGATCAACAAAACTGATAAGTATTTAGCAAGACTCATTGAATAAAAAAGAGAAGACTCAAATAAATAAAATTAAAATTGAAGGAGAAGAAATAACAACCAACACTTCAAAAACACAAAGGGTTATGAGAGAATACTATGAACATTTATATGCCAATAAATTAAACAACTACCCCAATGGATAATTTCCTGGAAATATATAACCTTCAAAAACTGAATTAGGAAGAAACAGAAAATTTGAATAGACTGATTATCACAATGAAATTGAATCATTTTTTTATTAATCAAAAAAAAAAAAAACCTTGCAACAAACTAAAGTCTAGGATACATGGCTTCACAGATGAATTTTACCAAAATTTAAAGAAGAGTTAATATATATTCTTCTCAAACTATTTCAAAAAAATAGAAGAGGGACGCCTGGGTGGCTCAGTTGGTTAAGCAGCTGCCTTTGGCTCAGGTCATGATCCCAGCATCCTGGGATTGAGTCCCACATCGGGCTCCTTGCTCAGCAGGGAGCCTGCTTCTCCCTCTGCCTCTGCCTGCCACTCTGCCTGTGCTCGCTCTCTCTCTCTCTCTCTAACAAATAAATAAATAAAATCTTTAAAAAAAATAGAAGAGAAAGGTTCTAAATTCTTTCTATGAGGTCAGCATAACCCTGATGCCAAAACTAGATAAAGACACTACCAAAAAAGAAAACTGCAGGTCAATATCTCTGATGAATGTAGATGCAAAAATCCACGACACAATATTAGCAAACCAAATCCACAACACATTAAAAAAAATCATTCACCACAATCAAGTTGGATCTATTTCAGGAAAGCAAGCATGGCTCAATGTTCACAAATCAATTGACATATCATGCTAACAAGAGAGGGGATAAAAACTGCATGATCATCTCAAGAGATGCAGAAAAACATTTGCAAAATACAACATCTATCCATGATAAGAAGGTTTAGAGTGTTACAAAAGTAGGTTTAGAGGGAACATACTTCAACATAATACAGGCCATATATGGAAAAACCCACAGCTAACATCAGATTTAGTGGTGAAAAACTTTTCTTCTCAGAATCAGAAAGAAAACAAAGATGTTCACTCTCACCACTTTTATTCAACTCAGTACTGGAAGTTCTAGCCATAGCAATCAGACAAGAGAAAGAAATGAAAGGCACTGAAATTAGTAAGGAAGAAATAAATTTCACTATTTGCAGATGACATTATAATTACATATAGAAAACCCTAAAATTCTATCAAAAACTACTAGAACTAATAAATGAATTCAGTAAGGACTTGGATACAAAATCAATTATACAAAAATCTGTTGCACTTCTACATGCTAGTAATGAAATAGCAGAAAGAGAAATTTTTAAAAAATTGCATGTAAAATTGCACCAGAAATAATAAAATAACTAGGAAAAAACTTAACCAAGGAGTGAAAGAACTATACTCTGAAACCTATAAGAAATGATGAAAGCAAATGAAGATGATACAAATAGATATTTCATGCTCATGGATTAGAAGAATTCAATATTGTTAAAATTTCTATATTACCTAAAGTAGTCCACATATTTAATACAATCACTATCAAAATACCAACATTTTTCAAAGAACTAAACAAATAATCCTAAACTTTGTATTTGGAATCCTAAAAGACTCTGAATAGCCAAAGCAATCCTAAGAAAGAAGACAAAAGTTGGAGGTATCACAATCCCAAATTTCAAGATATGCTACAAAACTGTAGTCCTTTAAACACTATGGTACTGGCAAAAAAATAGACACAGAGATCAATAGAACAGAATAGAGACCCCAGAAATAAACTCATGAGTATATGGTCAATTCATCTATTACAACAGAGGCAAGAATATACAATGGAGGAAGAGACAATTTCTTCAACAAATGGTGCTAGGAAAACTAGATAGCTACATGCAAAAGAATAAAACTGAACACACACATACACACACACATATACACACACACACACACTCTTAAAATGGATTAAAGACCTAAAGGTGAGACCTCAAACAATAAAACTCATAGAAGCAAACAGAGGCAGTAATTTCTTTGATTTCAGCTATAGAAACATTTCTCTAGATATCTCTCCTCAGGTAAGGAAAACAAAAATAAAATTAAAATATTGGGGCTACAACAATGTAAAGATCTTTTGCACAGTGGAAGAACTAACATTCATAAAACAAAACAAAAACAACTGAATGGAAGAAGATATTTGTAAATAATGTAACTGAAAGGAATTAATATTTAAAATATATGAAAAATTCATAAAACTCAATAATTTTAAAAAATATGACTAAAAAATTGGGAGATCTGCATAGACATTTTTCCAAAGAAGATATATGAAGGTGGACAACAGACACATGAAAAGACATTCAACATCACTAGTCATCAGGGAGATGCAAGTAAAAATCACCATATCACCTTGCACCTGTCAGAATGGCTAAACTCAAAAACAGAAAAATAGCAAGTGTTGGCAAAGATGTGGAAAAAAGAACCCTCATGCACTGTTGGCAGGAATACAAACTGATACAGCCACTGTAGAAAACCATAAAAATGTTCCTCTAAAAATTAAAAGATTAATTACTATATGATCTAGTAATTCCACTACTGAATATTTACCTAAAGAAAGCAAAAACACTAATTCAAAAACATATAATATGCACCTTTATGTTAATTGCAGCATAATTTATAATAGTCAAGATACAGAAACTACCCAAGTGTCCAGCCAAAGATGAATGGATTTAAAAAAATGGTATGTATATATATAGAGAAATATTACTCAGCCTTAAAAAAGAAAGATCTTGCATTTGTAGCAACATGCATGGACCTAATGGTATAATTCTAAGTGAAATTAGTTAGAGAAAAACAAATACTGTACGATTTCTCTTACATGTGGCAATTAGGAAACAATGAACAAAGAAAATAAGAAGCAAATATAAAAACAGACTCTTAAATGAAGAAGTAGTGGTTGCCAGAGGGATTGTGGTTAGGGTGGAGGAGTGAAATAGATAAAGGGGATTAAGAGTACACTTATTATAATGAGCACTGAACAGTTTCAATCACTATATTGTACAGCTGAAACTAATATAACTTTATATGTTAATTATACTTTAATAAAAACATATGTTAATATAAAAAGGAAGAATCTGGTATAGGGCTATTTACTGGTTTTATAAAAATAAAATTAAAATAACTAATAATAATGATGAAAACTGGATAATTACCCTAGTGTTTTATTCTTTATCAGATTTTTTTGATAAAAATAGATGAAAACATGAAGTGAATACAAATTGATTTAATTGTTTTTTACTTTTCCTATATTTTTATCAGGTAGCAAAAAGCCACAAAAGTGTTATGCGAAATTTCTGTTATTTTCTCTCTAAAGTGTAGTGCTAAAAGAAATGAATTATTTGAAGCTGTGAAGAAGCCCTTCTTTTTTAGTGCTAATTTCTTTCCTTTGTATAACCTGAAGTGGAAATATATTTAAAACACCAACAAAGGGAAAAAGAGGATAAAACCATGATGACATAAGGTCCATTGGAAATTAATAATGTTCTTGGTTGACTCATGGTATGATAAGCTAACGTTCTATTTGATTATTACCCAGCAACATGGGAAGATCACTTTTGCTCTCTGTTCCAACTCAACACAATAACTACACTTTTATCACAGGAACATCATAATCTTACCTGTTTTGTAATAAAGCAGGTTCTGTGTAAACTCCTCAGAGAGTAGCCAGATAACTTTCAAGCATGTTTGATAACCCAAAGTCCACTTGGTCAATTGCCCCAGGAAAAAATTCAAACTGTGATAAAGGCACTTCTTTGACCCATAGTTCTAATGCCACTAGCTACATAGACTCTTATAAGCATTAGATAAAGCCAGTGAGAGGAAGTGTCAAAGCTTAAATGTGAGGCCTCTAGTTTGAATATCTACTCTTTTCCTCCTGAAACAAGGAGAAAAATCGTTTTGCATAAAAAGTCATACCACCAGCCTAGTGAAGCTATGTACTTACTTCCCTGATCCAAGTATTTGTCATCTCCTTCAGTAAGTCTTTGCACAAGTCACCTAGTTTATGCTCCACAAATCCAGAGGTGAATATGAAAATATCTGAAATTGGGACGCCTGGGTGGCTCAGTTGGTTAAGCAGCTGCCTTCAGCTCAGGTCATGATCCCAGCGTCCTGGGATCGAGTCCCACATCGGGCTCCTTGCTCAGCAGGGAGCCTGCTTCTCTCTCTGCCTCTGTCTACCACTCTGCCTGAGCTCTCTCTCTAATAAATAAATTTAAAAAAAAAGAAAATATCTGAAATTAATGATTATTTTATTACATTTAAACATTGTTATTAAAGAAATAAAAATGCCAAGATTATTATTTCCCTCATTCTCTTGTTTAGTCTGATTTGTTCAGAAAAGTATTTAAAATCATTTTTTTCTGAAGTTATTCTAATGCCCATTCTCAAAGAATTCCATGCTATGGAAGTACCTTCACATGAAGTCAGTTGTGTGTCTAAGTTCTAAGTTTAGAGAAAGATATTTTCTAATTATTTAGGATTTTATTTTTTCTACTGTGGAATATTAACCAAATTTGTTAAAATAAATCTTTTCAAGTTGTCATGGTATTCTATCATGTATGTTAGTTCCTCATGATGAAAAACCAAGAAACACTAAAATGTAGAAAAATAGTACAAATAAGAGAATTCATTGTATCACTAGCCACAAAGCAACAGAAATGCCTTGACATGTTAAAACAGCTTATTTCATTTCAAATGTAACATTGTCTTTGAAAACTCTGTTAAAATTTTGTGCCTTTATAAAGAGAAATGAATATATATTTTTCTAAACTGTTTAAGATCTGGGGCAAGATTGTAGAAATAGGTTGGAAGAGAATGACCTAAATTCAGGGCCAAATTAAGTGATCCTGGAAGTAAAAAAGCTGAACTTCTAATCTTACTTACTTTATTTAAAAAATTGTTAAAATATGCCTGGCATACAAAGTTGTATTTGTTTCAGGTTTACAAGATAGTGATTTGGCAATTCTATATGTTACTCAATACTCATCACAATAGGTATAGTCACCATTTGTCATCATATAACATTATAACAATATTATTGACTACCTTTCTTATGCTGTTTTTTTATCTCCAAGACTTATTTATTTTACAACTGGAATTTTATATCACTTATTCTCCTTCATCTATTCTGCCCATCTCCCATCCCCTCTATGGCAACCACCAGTTCTCTGAATTTATGAGTCTGCTTCTGTTTTTTGTTTGTTCATTTGTTTTTTAGATTCTACATATAAGTGATGCCAGATAGCATCTGTTTTTACTTAATCTTGTTAATAAATAATCCTGAGTCCACAGTCTCTGAGAAATGAACAGAAGGTTTGGGGGGTTGGGGGGATGGGTGAGCCTGGTGGTGGGTATTAAGGAGGGTATGTATTGCATGGAGCATTGGGTGTTGTATGTAACGATGAATGCTGGAACACTGGATCAAAAACTAATGATGTATTTTATGGTGACTAACATAACACAATAAAAAAATAACTAATCCTGACATCCTTCTCTCTGCTAAAATGTCAGATATTCTCACTGAGTCCTCCTCACCCACTTCTAGCATCTTGCAATAAATGACCCTGCCCTGTGTTCCACAGCAATGACTTTACAATGTATTTACTTCAGCCTCTTAGCACTTAAAGACGATTTCAACATCTTCCTTAACTTCTCTCAGTCACCAGTGTTTTCTGTTTCTAATCTATC
Organism: Taxidea taxus jeffersonii; assembly: GCA_003697995.1. Classification (NCBI taxonomy): domain Eukaryota; kingdom Metazoa; phylum Chordata; class Mammalia; order Carnivora; family Mustelidae; genus Taxidea; species Taxidea taxus. Next base: position 127,415 of record ML104770.1, read on the forward strand.
CTGCACAGAGAACCATTTATTTATACTGAAATACTACTTACTTATGTTAACTCTTAATTGCTTACAGGATAAAGCACTGCTTTTTTAAACCTTCCTCTAGTTTGGAAAACTTTTCTCCCCCACATGTGTTGACTCATCGATGCTAGAATGTATTTTACTTCTAGACTGTCTACCTACTTGTTCCATGCCAATTAGCCCACTTCCAAGAAATCTTTCCAATCTCTTTTTATTATCTACATGAATTATGCACATTCAATTGACCACAATAGCTAATCATAACAACTTCTGTTTAAGAAATTCTGGAGTCTGACTGTTGTGTTTCTTTTTGTAGAATTATCCTTATGTGCATAATTTATTTACACACTATGAGGACTACACCGCCCATAAAAAAAAACACATACTGGCCTATATAAAAGTACACTTTCTGTCTTCTTTATAATTGTTAAAATGACATATTATATATTCACATATATATCATATATTCACCATCATTCATTTGAATTTTCAAACCTTTTCAAGTTTTTATTTACTACAGTTTCTTTTACATGTGAATCACAGTGCTAAGTGAGAATATATCATGTCTTCAAGAAAAATAATAACAGCTGTAAATATGCAAGTGAAGAGTTTAAGTAAGAATGATAACAGTTTACAAATCATTTGTATAAGGTACCTGAGTTGTGCAGATGAAAAGTGACTGGCTAGGACAAGCATTTTTTTTTTTTTAATAAATGGGATTGAGGCTACTTAACAGTTACCAACTGAGCAATTTATGTATCTTTTGATAATCTTACTCCATCTTCAAAACAAACCTTTGAGATAAAGCACATCATTATCTCCATCTTACAGATGGGATAACAGATCCTCATAATGGCTAAGTCACTTGTCCTAAATCATTCCCTCAGAGGTACTAGAGATAAAGAAAGTCAGAGAAGTCTTTAAAACATCATTTGCTGTTATGATGAGACATAACATACTTGTTAGGTTAAAAAAAAAGCATAGAGTTAAACACAAAGACTTTTACCTGTATAACTACAAATATATATATATATATACATATACGTATATATATATTTTTTTCAAAGTGTTTCAAGATTTCAAGATGCTGTGTTATTAAATCACATATGTCCCTTGTAGCTACAGTCCACCACCCTATATTCTGCTGTATTCTTCTGGGCATGTAGACATTTCCACAACTCCCTTGCCAGCTGGCTTTCTCTTAGTGGAAAGTACAAGAGGGAGACTGGAAGGAGGAGGGTATAGGGTTCATGTCAGCATCTTAAAACAACAGAGGACAATGAGAGTTTCAACCTTTTGTCTCTTTTGACACACTGAGCACCAGCCTTTTTGCTTCCTCAGAGGTACCTGCGCCAACTTATATTGCACCCTGGATGGTCTGAGCACCAGCTTCAGGGCATCACCCTAAGATTTCTAGTACCATTTGTGAGGAGTCCTTTCTTACGTTATATTCTAGTAACTCCAAATCTCTTTTGTTCCCCCAGCTCTGATGTAACAGCTACTTTCTAAAATTATGAATTTTTAAACTATTTTAGCATCTTTTCTTTGCTATTTCAGGCTTTTGACATCTGGTGGCCTATTCTCTGCTTAAAATACATAGTATAGTTTCAGTTTTTCTATCGTTTTTTTAATTTAAATTCTATTAGTCAACTTACAGTACATCATTAGTCTCAGATGTAGTGCTCAATAATTCATCAGTTGTGTATAACACTCAGTGTTCATCACGTCATGTACCTTCCTTAATGCCTGTCACCTAATTACCCCAACCCCCCACATTTCCCCATCAGTGTCCCTCAGTTTGTTTCCCAGAGTTAAGGGTCTCTAATGGTTTGTCTTCCTCTCTGATTTACCCCCATTCAGTTTTCTCTTCCTTCCTTTATGATCATCTGCACTATTTCTTATATTCTATGTATGAGTGAAACTATATGATAATTGTCTTTCTCTGATTGATTTATTTCACTTAGCATAATACCCTCCAGTTCCATCCATGTCAATGTAAATGGTGGGTATTCATTCTTTCTGATGACCAAGTAATATTACATTGTAAATATAAACCACATATTCTTTATCCATTCATCTGTTGAGGGACATCTCATCTTCTTCTATGGTTTGGGTATTGTGGACATTGCTGCTATGAACATTGGGGTGCAGGTATCCCTTCGTTTCACTACATCTGTATCTTTGGGGTAAATACCCAATAGTTCTGGGTGATAGGATTGTTCTATTTTTAACTTCTTGAGGAACCCCCAGTGTTTTCCAGAGTGACTATACCAGTGTGCATCCCCACCAACAGTGTAAGAGGGTTTCCCTTTCTCTGCATCCTCACCAACAATTGCTGCTTTATGTCTTGTTAATTTTAGCCCTTCTGACTGGATGAGATGATATCTCATCATGGTTTTGATTTGTATTTCCCTGAAGCCAGGTGATATGGAGCAATTTTCATGTGTCTGTTGGTCATTTGCATGTCTTCTGTGTAGAAATGTCTGTTCATGTATTCTGCCCATTTCTTGACTGGATTATTTATTTTTGGGAGTTGGATTTCACAAGTTCTTTATAAATCTTGGGTACCAACGCTTTATATGATATATCATTTGCAAATATCTTCTTCCATTTTAGAGGTTGACCTTTAGCTTTGTTGCCTGTTTCCTTTGCTGTGCAGAAGACTTTAACTTCATACAGTCCTAGTAGTTAATATTTGTTTTTGTTTCCCTTGCCTTTAGAGACATGTCTTGCAAGAAGTGGCTGTGGCTGAGGTTGAAGAGGATGCTGCCTATATTTTGCTCTAGAATTTTGATGGATTCCTGTCTCACATTGAGGTGTTTCATCCCTTTTGAGTTTATCTTTGTGTATGGTGTAAGAGAAAGGCAGTGTCTCATTCTTCTACATCTGGCTGTCCAATTTTCCCAGCACATTTATTAAAGAGATTCATCTTTTTTCCATTGGATAGTCTTTCCTGCTTTGTCAAAGATTAGCTGACCATAGAGTTGAAGGTCCATTTCTGGTCTCCATATTCTGTTCCATTGATCTATGTGTCTGTTTTTGTGCCAGTACAATGCTGTTTTGATAACCAGAGCTTTGTAATATAGCTTGAAGTCAGGCATTGTGATGCCCCCCAGCTTTGGTTATCTTTTTCAACATTCCCCTGGCAATTCTGGGTCTTTTGTGGTTCCATATGAATTTTAGGATTGTTTGTTTCATCTTTGTGAAAAATGTCTATGGTATTTTGACAAGAATTCCACTGAACGTGTAGATTGTTTTAGGTAGCATAGACATTTAAACAATATTTATTCTTCCAATCCATGAGCATGGTATATATTCCCATCTCTTTGTTTCTTTCATAAGTATTCTTTTGTTTCTAGGGTACAGATCCTTTACCTCTTTAGTTAGGCATATTCCTAGGTATCTTATGGTTTTGAGTACAATTGTAAATGAGATGGATTCCTTAGTTTTTCTTTCTTCAGTCTTGCTGTCAGTTTATAGAAATGCAACTGATTTCAGTACATTGATTTTATATCCTGCCACGTTGCTGAATTGTTGTATACGCTCTAACAATTTTCAGGTGGAGTCTTTTGGGTTTCCACATAAAGTATTATGTCATCTGCGAAGAGTCAGAGTTTGACTTCTTCTTTGCCAGTTGGAATGGCTCTTATGTCTTTTTGTTGTCTGATTGCTGAGGCTAGGATTTCTAGTAACATGTTGAACAACAGGTTAGAGTGGGCATGCCCATCATGTTCCTGACCTTAGATGAAAAGCTCTCAGTTTTTCCCTATTGAGAACAATATTCACTGTGGAATTTTTGCAGATGACTTTTATGATATTGAGGTATGTTCCCCCTACACCTAAACCTTAAAATTTTTAATCAAGAAAGGATGCTATTTTTTGTCAAATGCTTCTTGTGCATCAAATGAGAGGATCATATGGTTCTTTTGCTTTTTGTTTTTTCACTAATGTGATTTATCATATAGATTGATTTGCAAATGTTGAATCACCCTTGCATCCCAAGAATAAATCCCATTCGGTCATGGTGAATAATTCTTTTAATGTACTGTTGACTCCTATTGGCTTATATCTTGGTGACTGTATCCTGATTGATACAGGACCCATTATTTCAATTTTATAAGCCTTCCTTAATAATCCTTGAAATAAATGTCACAATCTCTTTATTCCTACCTACAAGCTTCTCTTTTCCCTCTTCCATGAACAGAAGGCCACCTTTTTTTTTTTTTTTTTTTTTTTTTTTTTTTTTTGGTATCAGATAGCCATGGGCTGGAGAGGAGGCTGAGATCCTCCACAGATTTGGGGTGGAATCATAAATTCTCCAAGATAATCCTGCTATGTAGTGTAATTTTGATGTTAGGAAGCATAAAATGGGAATGTTTGAAGCTGTTTATATTACCCTTAACACCAAAAAGAACATCTTCTCTTCTAGCTGTTTAGATGTTTTTTGGTGAAACTATGAAGCCTAGAACTGAGATGTCATTCCTTGCTGATGAAAAAGGAAGCTGAAACTTTGAAGATAATTGAAAGAGCCTAGGAATTAGATAGCACCACTGGGCTACTGAATCAATTATCCCTAAAAGTTTCCCAGCTTGGGTTTTTCTAACATATAAGTAGTTTTCATTGAGGTTAAGAGGTAGAGTTGTCTCTTCCTTGCTACAACAATCCTAAATTATAGAACAGGCTGTCTTTCTCTCTAGACATATAGATGGATAGATAAGTAGATCTACATAACTATGCATCTCTCTATATATGTATCTATATATGTATACATATATTATATATACACATCTACATATAAAAACATATGCTTTGCCTTTATCCATTTTAGTAGCTAAGACAAATGGTGAGACTTAGTAACTTTAACTAATGATTGGAGGAGTATGTTTTCACACTGTGCATGCACAAATGAGCCTTCCTTCCAAAATAAGGAAAGGTTAAGATATAGGTTCAATCAGAGGAGGTAGAACAAAGTGATCAAATATGGAAAATAAAAGCTGGAAAAATGGAAATGTACTCACAAATTCCAAAGTAGTCGTCAAGTGGTTTCATTGCCATTGAAATTGCCTCCAAAGAGAATGATGAGACTTTCTTTGAATTATATATATTTTTAAATAATTATTTTAGTGAGCTCCTTTATTAACTGCCTTCTTAGATGTCAACACTATATCAAGTGATTATAGGAGAAGAAGGAAGACATGGGTTACAAGGCCTTCCCCTTAAGGCTGGTATTGCTTATTTCTGAATGTTCTCACTGAGGACTCAGTTTTGCTTTCATGGAGAGTTTTACATTATATGTACAGGACAGAATGCAGTGACTAGGTGAGATCTGAGATTTCTGGCAAGTCTGTTAAATAAATAATACTATTTTTTCAACTTCCTTACTGCTTTCATCTCAGGATCTGCAGCACTCTAAAATACTAGTCAAACTTCAGACCACCCCTGCACTATGCTTATGGGTGTTCTTTTTCAGAGATTTACTGAGGGGCAAACTGATGGATCATAGGCTGCCTAGAAAGTTACCTGAAAAATGTGGATCAGACCAAGAAGCAGCCTTTTGCCTTAACAGGCAGTCATGTTGCTGCTTCAGGACTGCACAAGGGAGCAGATGAAAGTGTGTTCTTATAGTAGAGCTGCAGAGTGTCAAGAATATTTGAAAAAGTGAGATCTTTTCCTTAGGAGGAACAAAAGAAAAAGCTGAGGGCTGGTAGACAGTAGAGACAGCTCTAGATACTTAGGAAGACAGGCTAATATTTTTGCCTTGATTCTGGGTAGACTTTTTTTTTATTTTTTTAACTTGTTAGAGTTCATTTTTGTCAACCAGACCCTATGTAATCCTAGTGACATACCTACAAAGGAAATGACCATCCTTACATTGTTGGTTCAATCTTAGAGAAAAAGAAGGAGAAATCAATCTAGAGACACAGAATTTGGCGAGATGGAAAAAAGTAAACAGCACTGAGAGGTGATCTTAAATAGTTCTAGAATTATGAATTCAAAACACAAGTTGGTGAGACATTTAGAAAAAACACATTATACAAACTCATCTCTACCTGGAAAGACCTCTGGACCATGAGTAAAAATAATGTTTAGGGATAACCAATCATCCCTGTAATCAAGTTCAGGGTTCCATTGGACCCCTCTATCCTTTGGCTTCCTCAGGCTGATCACTGCTCTCTCTTCAGTATTTACCCAGGCTCATCACCTTGGCATCCACATGGATTAGCTTTCTGGCTCCCAATTTAACTTCATTTCCTTAAGTGCGACAACTTTCTGTTTTGGTATATTGCCTCCAAAAAAATGATAATGATCTCCACTTATATTGTACATGGCTGTCTACACATGTGTACAGCCCCCATGAATTCATTTCTTTGTAAAACCTAAATTCACTTAATGCCAACCATGTGCCAAGGATTATACCGGGTGCTGGAAATCAATAGTGAGCAAGACATTGTTTTCCTGGAATTTACATGCTAAGGAGAGAAGGGTTAAAGAATTTAAAATTATTTCAACAAAAATTATTAGCATAAATATGTAGAAAAAAACATAGGACATGTTATGGCAAATAGTAAGCCTCCTTGTCTGTAGTTTCAGAAACATTATCTTTTTTTTTTTTAAAGGTTTTTATTTATTTATTTGACAGACAGAGATCACAAGCAGGCTGAGAGGCAGGCAGAGAGAGAGGAGGAAGCAGGCTCCCCGCTGAGCAGGGAGCCCGATGTGGGGCTCGATCACAGAACCCTGAGATCATGACCTGAGCCGAAGGCAGAGGCTTAACCCACTGAGCCACCCAGGTGCCCCAGAAACATTATCTTAAAGGAAGGGGCTTCTAGACTATTTCCTGACTTAAATATGAGCAGATATGAAATGGAGCGGAATAGAGGTGACTCCTGGACAGGACACCTTGTACAAAATTCTGAATGAGAAAGGACCTTTCTCTCTGAGGAAATGAGAATAAGTCACTGATATTGGATCATGATACAGGAAGGCTGGAGACATTAATGGACGAAGGCCTGGGTGGCAAAAGGAAAAACAAAGAGAGGGGACAGGTTCAACTAGTATTTATGACTTAGAGAAAGGATCTTGCAAGTCAGCCTCATGTGCTCCAAACCTATGATAAACAGCAAGCACGTATCCAACCTAATCCGGCAAGAGTAATGAATATGGAGCAACATAGTTTCCCTTATCGTATGTCTGTGAAACTATCTCTGTGTGTGTGTTTATCCAGGGGTGCATGCCTGTGGGCCTGTGGTATGTGTTTAAGGTATGGAAAGTTAAGGGATGGTGACATGTTATGACATGATGGTGTCATGTCTGGATAGTCTTTGAGTAGAGAGGGGAGGGTAGTCTTGGGAAATCAAATGTGAATGAGATTCATCATTTCAAAAAAAAAAAAAAAAAGGAAACAGTAACTGACCATGAATTAGATTCTTATAGCAGAGATGTCCTGGGAAGAGCAAAGCAGAAGTAGCTTAGCTGAGTTCTTAGCTACAAAAGTGATACCCTCATACATATACAGATTTACATTACTGTAAGTAATATAGTAACATAAATACTATAAGTCTTTGGTATAATTAAAGGCAGAGCATTCAATACTGAGCATTATATATGCACTCATCATTTGATATATTTTTTATCTATTCTGATTATAGTGGTTTATAGGTTTATCAAAATAAATGTATTTTCACATGTGTTATCTGGAAATTAAAATCAAATGTGCTACAAATGTTCTAAAAAAACCAAATTGATTTATATACAGTATAAACAGTTACTGATTTATAAACACTTTTATAAACATGTTTTCATGTTTTAAACATTTATAAACATGTTTTCATGTATTTTCTGATCATATACATTTCACACAAAATTCATTAGAATATTTTAATTCATTTAAAATTAATTTCTATAATTATATTTTGGGTAAGGATTATGTAATCATTATTTTTATGGGAACAAAATGTTTAAAACCCAATTATATAATTTTAAACTTTTATTGCAGGCCCAAAACTTATTCAGCCTCATTTGTGTTTTGTCAAAAATGGTATTTTCTCCTTAACATCAAATAAAGCATTGCCAAGGTAAATATGACTTTTCTGTGAAAACAACAACAACAACAACAACAACAACTGAAATCAGGACTTGAGCCAAGAAAGAACTGAAAACCTTAAGGCAATTTTAGCATTAAAATGCAATCTCTTAAAGTTACATGCAGCTGTGAAAAGACTTAAACATGCACTCACTAAATGTGATATTCCAGTTCTAAAGGGATGCTGATAAGGTTTAGCTTCTAAACAGCCTAGACTTAGACTGGATGCAGATTGTTGGTATTCTCTGTGCCCTCTGAAGTTTTAATACTTGGATCTCTTGGCCTCACCATTTCTGTTATACACAAATATGATGAAAGAGGAACAAGAAAGTATCTTTTCACTGCCTTAGGATAACTTGCTTTAAGTCAAATTTCTCAGATAATTTTCATAGAATCAGAACTTCTGCAATGATAATAGCTAATACCAAGAGCAAAAGAAATTCTGAATTTTCTCATAATGAAATGTACTAAAAAAGATTTATTTTGAAATATTTATTTCATTAAAAATTATGTGCAATCATGTCCATATAGATGTGCCCAAATGTCTAAAAAAATGAAACCAAAGTTTAAAGACAACAGTTTATATTATAGCAGACTATTTATAGTTTAAATGAAATTTTAAAAACCTCCTCAGAGGGTCTTTCATAGTAACACAGAAATTACTGCTAATCAATTTCCTTTCCTGATACTTTTTGCTCATCTGAAATTCCTAGGAAACATGCCCATGAGGCTTACAAAAATTTTATACTAATTTATGAATTTCTCCACCTTAAAGTTTTTCAATAATTAGTTGTTGTTAGGCTATATCCTAATTCACACATAAAGCATGGTTCAGAATTACCTCAATAAACTATGTATTCTTTTTGCATGCTATCAAAAGCTATCAAATATGTCCCACAATAAAACAAATACCTGTTCATCTCATCAGCAATGGGCAGGTGTCTTAAAGCATTTCCTCCAAGGCATCAGTGACAGGTGCTCTTTTGGAGTCTGGATACCTTGTAGCTCTCTAACAGAGCAAGTATGCCCTTCGCTATGGGCTGTCTCTCTTGATTATGTGGAACTCCTCTGTTTTATAATCTTCATAACCCATGAAGGAAAAAGGAAAAACTCATTCTTTTGCTTCCTAGAGTGTTATTTTTATGGCTTGATTTTTCTGTGTCTTTGTGTCCCTATCTCTTATTTTTGGTGCAAAAGTAAGTGTTTCTGCTTCCAACCATAGCCTTTTTTGTTTTCCAAGAGCTCTGCATTATCAACACCCTCCTCCCAACTCCCCCTCCTCTCTAGAAAGTATATATTCTCTCTTTTTAAATAGCATCAGTTTGGAAATAGGAAATATTAACTTATTTTTATGAGCTCAGTACTTTGGTACATACACAGACACACACATTTATATAGCTCTGTTCAAGATCCTGAGTCCTAAAAAAGAGACCAGCAATGTATTTCCTTTCAACTAATCTCAGGGAAATTTTGGACCAAAGTATCATTTTTATGACTATTTTGTAAAGTTCTGTCATCATCCATAAAAAATTAAGCATATTGCTGCCAATGTTGTTAAATGTGTATAGTACAGGGCAACAATTTTTTCATTAAAGAACTCCAGGGACTCCAGTGCTAAGGAGTGATGAATGAGATCTTTTCTTGAGGGAAAGAGGAGGGAAATATATGGTCTACAATACAGCTCCTCTGTTAAATATTTGTGATTAACCATGAATTTCACTAATCTCCTTGTAAAATCCTACATTCCCATAGCATGTATGTTGTTGGGAACTTAAAGAACAGATGTACCTCTTCTTCTTCTTTTTTTTTTTTTAAGATTTTATTTATTTATTTGGCAGACAGAGATCATAAGTAAGCAGAGAGGCAGGCAGAGAGAGAGAGAGAGAGGGAAGCAGTCTCCCCGCCAAGCAGAGCCCCACTCGGGACTTGATCCCAGGACCCTGAGATCATAATCCAAGCTGATGGCAGTGGCTTAACCCACTGAGCCACCTAGGCGCCCCCAGATGTACCTCTTCTATATATTTAGAAATTTTAGTTCAAACACCTAATGATAAATTTGAAGGGCTAGAACACTAATATCTACACTTCAAAGTGCATTAAAAGTGTTCTGTATGCCTCATGAGTTTCAAGAGTCCCAAACTCTAATTTCCCTTAGGATAAGCCTAATGCCATCAAGTAAACAAACAAAGAAATAAATAAATGACATGTGTATAAAAAGTGCTCTCCAGCACAGGAAACAGAAATTTCAATTTACTACTCTACTTGCAATTTCAAGTTAATCTTCTAAGATTATCTCTCTTGCAAAATATATTTACATATCAATTTACTAAACTGAAATGAGAATGTTTGTAGGAATTGACATATGTACAAAAATGTTGATTATATGTAATATATAATTTTAATTATTATCAGCATGTTTTAAATTAGAATAAATTATATTTAATTATAAAAGCAGAGGGGAATGTTGACATACTATTAAATTTTATCTTTAAATATTCACCAATTTTTTGTTTTCATTTTATTTTCCTCAGTTTATTAAATTAGTAACATTGAATTTGGCAAACATACATGTAAAACTGTATGTATAAATTTCAATATATAATAAAATGTGAATGACAATTTGTTTTTTTTTTAAGATTTTATTTATTTATTTGACAGAGATCATAAGTAGGCAGAGAGGCAGACAGAGAGAGAGAGGGAGAAGCAGGCTCCCTGCTGAGCAGAGAGCCTGATGTGGGGCTCGATCCCAGGACCCTGGAATCATGACCCAAGCTGAAGGCAGAGAGGCTTTAACCCACTGAGCCACACAAGCGCCCCTGTGAATGACAATTTGAATGAAGCATTAGAAGAAGTATCTTGAACAGACTAGAAAAAAATTCATTGTTACTACATTGAAAACCACAAAAGAAAATCTATCCCTATTATCCTAGAATAATGAAATCTATTTGTAATTTCCCAGAAGAAGTTGGGTAAGGTATTTAAATAAATTTTTTGTTAGTGACTCATTAATACTTTCAATAAAAAGTGATTCTAACAAATTGCTGCACAAAGTGAAAATACTACAAGTATTTTCATTCACATTCTTAGTGATTAACTTCTCATTTTCCATAGAGTGATACTTCAAATTTTATATGATTGGGCATTTATACTTCATAGCAACATATGAATCAGTTGGTGTTGCTCCAGATAGTATGTACTAATATTTCACTTACACTGTGCTTAAGAGGAAAAAAGGACATGTCAGTTTATGTGTGAAATATGTAAGATATTTGGTACATTCTTCCTTACAGTTTTTAGATGCTACTATATAGTTTATTTGCCTCCAATTGCCCAGTATCTTTTCTTTTAAGTTAGGGATATAAGTTGAGCCATATTTCTCAGTGCTTTTGAAAGCATCCTTTTAAAGCAACAGTATTGAATTGAGATATTCTGATTCAGCATACACTAAAACTTTAGTGTCTCACAGCCAACCCTCCAAAATTTTTAAAATCTACTTATGAGCTTAAAATCAATTCCATATATTCAGAGAAGCTAAAAATAATGGCCGAGAGACTTTGCATCTTAGTTGGTTTGATTTTCTTGTTGTAGATATATTATTGCTTAAAATAATGGAGAGAACACTCAGCAAGGGGTCAGGAGATTTACATTCTAGGCCTCCATTAGATACTTATGAAGTGTGCAATTAGCCTGTATTTCCCTATCTGTAAATGATCTTCCCACTATCCTAAGGTATTCCCATGAGGATTTCATTTTATTTAATTTCAAGAAAATTACATAAAATTTCCACCTCTCATCTGCTCTGTTCAGACACATAAAAAAAAATAAGCTGCTTCCCAGCATTATCTAGTTTTTGTCCCTTTCTTTTTCTTCATTTTAAAGCCAAACTACTATTTGTTATGGGAAAAAAATTATATGACAATAGCAGAGATACATCATTTGCAAGCCCCAGTTGTACACTTTCAGGTGTATCTTTTCAGAAAATTTTAATGCATGTATACTCTCATTATGTGGTGATAAGATTATGTTCCACAAAACCATTTCCACCATTCTTTTGCAAGCAGGTATTTATTGACCATTTTCATCTCAAGGTTTTCTATATAACATTTGAATAGCATTCTATGAGTGGTCATTTTACAATGCATTTAATTAGTTCCTATTAATAGACTCCTAAATAATTTTCATTGCCTTTTTTTTGCTATTACAAATATAATGTAATAAGCATCTTTATATATTTATCTAAACTTCTTTTTATTTCAAATTATTAACAGCACCATTGCTGGATCAAAACAATGAGGATCTTAATTGTCCAGAGACTGTTCAACTGCACTCCAGAAATTTTACCTATTATATTCACCAATAGTGCATAAGCATGTTGCTTTCTTCCATGCTTGCCCAAAATGGATATTTTTAAAAAGATTTTTTATTTATTTATTTGACAGAGAGAGATCACAAGTAGGCAGAGAGGCAGGTAGAGACAGAAAAAGAGGAGGAAGCAGGCTCCCTGCTGAGCAGAGAGCCCGATGTGGGGCTCGATCCCAGGACCCTGAGATCATGACCTGAGCTGAACGCAGAGGCCTTAACCCACTGAGCCACCCAGGCGCTCCCCAAATTGGATATTTTATAGTTAAAATTTTTGCCAATCTAATATTGGTTTAATTGATACTTCTTTAGTTATATGTGAGTTTGGACATATACATTTTTTCCATATATATATTATTTAAAATCCTTTTATATGATTAGCCTAAAAATTATTTGGTAAGAAATCTATTGGTTATGTTACCATTTTATTGTCTACTCCATTTAAAAAGTGAATATATGGTAGATTGCCAATGTAGAGAATTTGGAAAATACAGAAAATCTAGCAAAAAAAATTGAACAAGAATCTAATGCTGCATTAGAGTAAGATAAAGACTAAAAAATGTCCATTGGATTTGGTTACTAGGAGGGGTCCAAAGCCTAGAATCTTCCATATCTATCCCCAGACTTAATGAATTATTAAGCACTGCCAATCCTTCCTTCTATTATCTCTCATTATCATCCCTCCTCAGCATTTCTTATTCACCATGGTATTCAATTTCTGATAATCCTTTCTCTGGGCTAGCCCTATATACAACTTTCAAATCTCCACTCTTCTAGTCCCTTAGAATGCTGCCAGAGCAATAGTTAAAACTCTAAATCCGATAGCATCACTTTCCTGATTTCTTCATTTCTTTACCATCTTAACAGATGAAACAGATGAACTCCTGCGAAGGTACTCTATGAGTACTTTGAGTCCAGATTTCTGTCTTTTTAACCACCTGCCAGAAACAATTCTTCATTTTTTTTTACTGTGTCACATATTGTACTTTGATAATAATGAATTAAGTTATTTGTAGTTCTTGAAAAATGTCATGGTCTAATAGCATGATATTTTTACTTATACTATTCCCCCTGAATAGTTTCTCTTTGCTTTATGCCTGAAGAAGCCTTACTTCTTTGGATTTCAGGTCAGACATTACTTTCCAGATGTAGACATTCTACTCTGACTTCTCTCATCTGAGATAGATATTTCTTCTCATGTCACTGGACTTTGAACATACTACTACTCTGGCAGATAGCATTTAAGAACTGAAGTTGCTAGTTGTATTCCTGTTTTTCTACTGGCGTGAACTCTTTTGTGGTAGTAATCATGTCTCTGCTTTGAATAAATGTGTCCTACTAAGGATTTTCCAGAGGTAGAGCCTAAGAGGACAGCTTCTGTGCACATTACTCATTAAGGAGATACTCCCAGGGTAGCTGGATAAGACACTGGCTAAAGCAGAGCCAAGAGGGAGTAATCTCAATAAAAAAGTCAAGAGAGGGGGGCACCTGGGTGGCTCAGTGGGTTAAAGCATCTGCCTTCGGCTCAGGTCATGATCTCAGGGTCCTGGGATCAAGCCCCACATCGGGCTCTCTGCTCGCAGGGAGCCTGTTTCCCCCTCTCTCTCTGCCTGCCTCTCTGCCTACTTGTGATCTCTGTCAAATAAATAAATAAAATCTTAAAAAAAAAAAGTCAAGAGAGAATAGGCTTCAGACTGATGTTGTAGGGAAACTTGAAAGTATTCAGATTTAGAAATATGAGCCTCAGAGCTATTATAATCCAGGTAATGAATCTAGAGCTTTCTTATTTCTGTATCTCTCAGTCATTAATTGGTGGAAGCCTTCAGGGGAGGAAAACCTCCAGGCACTTCCAGCTGTCTGCAAGTGTGGTCCAAGTAATTCCAGGAGCTAAATGACAGTGCTCTGAAGAAAACTTCATGTGGACACTTAACAAATTTTGAATGGCTGGGTAGATGGATAAACTATAAATTCTGGAACTTGGGGTTGCTTAGATGACAACAGAAAGGTACTAAAGGCTTTTGATGAAGAGCATGGTACCTCAAAATGATAAAATAAATAGAGTGGTTTAGAGGCATTATGAAGATTTCCTTCCAACTTTCCTCTTGTGACTAAGCTCAAGTTTCGAAGCATTGTGGTCTGAGAATATGCAGGAAATAATCTCAATCTTTTGGTACCAGTTGAGACCTGATTTTTGACCCAGTATGTGACCGATTCTGGAGAATGTTCCATATGCACTTCAGAAGAATGTATATTCTGCTGCTTTAGGGTAGAACGCTCTCTCTGTGTGAAGTCCATCTGGTCCAGTGTGTCATTCAAAGCCCTTATTTTCTTGTTGATCTTCTGCTTAGATGATCTGTCCACTGCTTTGAGCAGTATGTTGAAGTCCCTTACTATTATTTTATTATTATCAATGTGTTTCTTTAATTTTGTTATTAATTGGTTTATATAATTGGCTGCTCCCAAATGAGGAGCATAAGTATTTATAATTGTTAGATGTTCTTGTCAGATAGACCCTTTAAGTATGATATAGTCTCCCTCTTCATCCCTTAGTACGGTCTGGTTTAACATCGAATTTGTCTGATATGGGGATTGTTACCCCACCTTTCTTTTGATGTCCATTAACAGGATAAATGATTCTCCATTCCCTCACTTTCAATCTGGAGGTGACTTTAGGTACAAAATAAGTCTCTTGTAGAGAGCAAATGGATGGGGCTTGCTTTTTTATCCAATCTGATGACCTGTATCTTTTAAAAAAAATATTTTATTTATTTATTTGACAGAGAGAGAGAGATCACAAGTAGACAGAAAGAGAGGCAGAGAGAGAGGAAGGGAAGTAGGCTCCGTGCCTAGCAGAGAGCCTGATGTGGGGCTTGATCCCAGGACCCTGAGATCATGATCTGAGCCGAAGGCAGAGGCTTTAACCCACTGAGCCACCCAGGTGCCCCAAACTGTGTCTTTTGATTGGAGCAGTTAGCCCATTTACATTCAGATTAACTACTGAAAGGCATGAATTTAGTGTCATTGTATTACTTGTAAAGTCCCTGTTTCAATAGATTGTGTCTGTTTTCTTCTGTCCTGTTACTTTTGGGCTCCCTCTTCACTTATAGGATCCCCTTTAATATTTCTTACAAGGCTGATTTACTGATCATAGATTCTTTTAATTTCTGTTTGAAAAATTGGAATAATTTTAATTTGACCTTACATTTCCCAAAATGTTTTGGGAGTACTAGGAAGGAATATAACCCAAGTTGGTAAGGCTCTGGGCAGGAATCAGAGGTCCTATTCATTGCTCTGCCTCTATCCAGCTGAGAGACCTTGGACCAGTCATCTAATCCTCTTGGTACTCAATTTATTTGTGTATAAAACAAGAGGATTGGATTAGATCATTGGTCCTCCTCAGAGACAGCATTGTCCCCAGAAGAGACATTTTGGCCATGTGTAGGAGAAGTTATGGTTGTCACAGGACTGGACAGAGCTACTGGCATTTAGCAACTATGGACAATAATCATACAGCTTCACTCATATGTGGAATATAAGAAATAGCATAGAGGATCATAGGGGAAGGGAGGGAAAACTGAATGGGAAATCATCAGAGAGGGAGATAAACCAAGAGAGATTCTTAACCATAGAAAACAAACTGAGTGTTTCTGGAAGGGAGGTGGGGGAGGATGGGGTAACTGGGTGATGGGCATTAAGATGGTCACATGATGCAAAGAGCACTGGGTGTTATATGCAACCGATGGGCTGTTGAATACTACATCAGAAACTAATGATGTACTATATGTTGGCTAATTGAATTTAAATTTAAAAAGAAAAGAAGCACTGTGAAGAACAGATTAATGAAAGGAAAGTTTAAAAGAAGAAACCACCATTTAGGAGAAAATTGCCATGGTGATAAGGCCCTGTTCTAGCATGGAAACAGCAGTAACAGAAGTAAGACATGATTTTGATTGATATTGTAAATAAGGCCTCAATCATTCTTGATGACTTGAATGGATATGTGAGACAGAGGAAGAGAGGAAAAAGAGCTTTTTGAACCCAGTAAGAATGAGGTTACTTAGGGAAGGGGAAAATCAGAACATACTGGGAGTGGGTTAGGTTGGGCTGGGCATTAAGAATAATATTAAAATTCAGATCTAGACATGATGGGGGTCAATAGGAACAAGAAACCAACTATTCAGAAGACATATTAGAAAAGTGAGATTTGATCTTGGGAGACATGACAGGCTGGAAATATAGATATTAGATTCAGGTTTGAAGATAGGAGAGCTGAATGAAACAGGGAAAAGAATTTAAGATGTTATGGAACGAAGATAATAAAGAAGACCAGAACTACGTCAAATATACATGTAGAGAAAGGAAAGAAAGATGCCAGGTAAAGATAGAAGAGAAATAAAAGCACAAAAACATGGTAATGTAGTTTCAAGAAGATGAAGACAAGAAAAAGGTTCAAAATGGACAGGGTGGTTTTAGTCTTCAGCCCTCAAAGAATTCAAATAAAATAGAACTGAGAAAAATATTAGGTGACAGAAGATCTCCATTACATACTTAGAGAGTTACACTTGCCAGTGAAAACTCACATCAAATAACAAAATATACATCAATAAAAAGAACATGCATCCTATGTTCCTCTAATAGAAATGTAAATTTGTACAACTTCTCAGGGAAGCAATTTGGAAATATATGACAAAAATGTTTTAATATTTGGATAATTTATTCTAGCAATTTCATCTTATCTTTGTAATCCTAAGAAATGAATTAGACTTAAAGTCTGTAATTTATATCCACAGATGATTCATAATCATGTTAGTAATAGTAGCAAAATACTATAAACAGTCTAAATGTTCAGGAGGGGAATGTTAAAATTATGACAGAAACAAAAGATGAAATCTTACATAATCATTATAGACTATGATTTTAGAGATTATGTAATGACAAAATTCTTTGATAAATATTATGTAAAAAGGGAAGGCTATAAAAGTACATATTATAACATTGAAAAGGTTTATTTATTATACTGTGTGTATGTGTATATATGTGTACAAATATATATAGAACTTTAGACACAAGTATACATACATATGTATACATATGATTATACCAAAATATGAATGTTGATGAGTGAATCCTACTTAACTGATTATAACTCTCTATATTTTTCAATTTTTTTCAGATGGAGCATTTTAGTATTTTTTTAAGTATAACTGGACTGTAAAGACATACATGCATGAGATAATCACAACATGTGGACCATTGCTGTCCAATATGGAAGTTATTAAAGACATGTGGCTGGCTATTTAACCTTAAATTTTAAATAATTTGAATTATATAAAAGTAAAAATTTAATTCTTCAGTTTTGTTAGCCACATTTTAACATCTTAATAGTCATATGTGCAATACTGATTTATAAAATGTCTCCATCATAGCACACAATTTTATTAGACAAATATAGAGTACTCATTTAAGAAATATCTTGGATGGATCTATTTTTTTTTAATTAAGAAAAAAAGAGTCTAGGGGGGCCTGGGGTGACTCAGTCAATGAAACATCTGTCTTAGGCTCAGGTCATGATCCCAGGGTCTTGGGATCAAGCCCTGTGTCAGGCTCCTTGATCAGGAGGGAATCTGCTTCTCCGTCTCCCTCTGCCTGCCACTCCCCCTGTTTGTGCTCTCTCTCTCTCTCTCTCTCTCTCTCTCTGTCAAATAAGTAAATAAAGTCTGTAAAAAAGAAAGGAAGGAAAGAAGGAAGGAAGGAAGGAAGGAAGAAAGGAAGAAAGAAAGGAAGGAAGGAAGGAAGAAAGAAGAAATTCTGGAACTAAAACAATGCAACAAACAAAACAACAACTTAAATTAAGAACTCAATTGATAAATGCAGAAGAGATAATTAACTGAAAGGTAGAGAAGGAGAAATAATGAATAATCTCTAATGAAAATGAAAACAGGATATAGGAAAATGTATATACAAGTATCTAACTTTATATTATATTTTACATTATTTACATTTACATTATTTATTATTATATTATATAATATAATGGTATATAAATTATATGGTTATATAAATATATGTTTATAAATTATTTATATTGTTTATACTTAAATTTATAATATTTAATATATAATTATATTTATTATTATATTATGTAATATACTAGTATATAATATATAATAGAAATTATATTTATTATCATAATTTTACACTTTCATATTATTATTACATTTATGTTGGTTTAAATATACTTGTATATATGACTATGCATACTTCTTGGTATTTATTCTAGGAAAATTATATGCCAGTATGGGCCAAGATATTCAAGAATGTTCTGAATGCATGACTTATAACCATTACAAAAAGAGAATCATTGAAAGTGCCTATCATCAAGATAATAGGTAGATAAACTATCCCCCAAATGGATGAATATATTTAGTCATAAGAAATGAACAAACTGGAAAAAGATTATGCCTAGTGAAGTCATACACGAAGACTATATGTTTTACAATTCCAAGTATAAAAAGGGAAAATATGCTATAATGTTTAGGGATGCATATTTAAGTGGCAAACTATACAAATAATAAAGGAATGCTTGCAATAAAATTTTAGGCAGTGTAGTTACTATCCTTTCAGTGGAAGAAAGGGATGTAGAATACTGGCATTATTTGATTTCATGATATAAGTGGGGAATTTTGGGTGTTCACTTTATATAAATTTGTTATGTTGTACATTCAGGTTTTATGAACATTTAAATGTGTGTTCTTTAGTAAAGTTTAAATAATTAACAGCTAACTAGGGAATAAATGATGCTTAAGTTCATATGTAGCCAACTTGAATACAATTTAGGAGATGGTCAACACACACACACACACACACACACACACACTGATAATGATAAAATCCTTTCCCTGCTCAAATGATAAAGACTCAAGTCTTTAAAGCAGCTCACAGGGTTCTGTGTGGTCAGTTCTCATCTGGTCTCTTCCTCTCTTCATTTTACTCTGTATTCTATCAATAATGCTTTCAATATTTCCAGTGTCTCCCGCCCTTTGCCTTGACTCAGGAACATTGCACTGCTTCTCCTCAACTGCCACAGCCTTCCCTTCCTCTTCAACCTCATAACTCATCTCAGAGATCATTTTCTCAGAGAACATCAACCCCACCAAATGAAGAGTGAACTTCTTGCACACCCTTTCAGAGGGGCATTCTTTCTTTCCTTCAACTCATCCTTAATTTTAATTTTACTTCCTGGGTGCAATTATCTGAATAGTATCTGCTTCCCCACAAGGGTACAAGCACTGTCAGAGATACAACTTTTCAGTTTGTAAAATGCCTGGGGCATAAGAAAGTGAGTTAATTACTCATCTCAGAGTGTAGCTGAGAGGCAGGGATCACATTAAGACCCCTCCAGGAGGAAAGGAGCTGGAATGTGCTATTTCCCTCCCCGACTCCCCAACATAAACATATGGCCACCTGTAGGAACAAGTAGAGCACATATACCCACTCCCTAACTCATTACAGTAAGCCCCATTCCCTCATGCTTAGCAGATGGCCCCTTTCCAATCACATTTGCCTCTGTCCCTGAACTGCAGGCCCCTTACCACAGAGGACTTACACGAACTCACCAACATCTCTTCTCCTGACCCATATGTTTTGTGAGGCCTAAATTCTGGGGGCAGCCAGTCTCATCTTATAACCAAGTCAGCACACACCTTATTAAAACATGTCCCACATAGTGGGGACAAAACAAGAGCCACAACAGGCAAAGAGAGCCTCACCAAACAACTGGACTGAAGGAGAAAGACACCAGGACTCCATAGCAGAGGACACACAACACAAATAGGAGACACTCCCTGAAGCATCAGGTCCTAGGAAAGAGACACTGTACTGTAGGGCAGTATAGGATCTTTACTTCATTAGGCCATTACCTTCAAGAGCAGGAGACATAGCTGACTTCTTAACAGAGAGAAACAGACACAGAGAGTTAGACAAAATGAAGAGACAGAGGAATATGTCCCAAATGAAAGAAGAGGACCAAACCGCAGCAAGAGACCTAAGAGAAAAAGATATAAGTAATATGTCCAATAGAAAATTTAAAGTAATGATTATAATTATACTCACTGAATTTTAGAAAAGAGTGGAGGACATTAGTGAGACCCTTAATGAAGAGGTAATAAAGAAATAATCTAAGATGAAGAGCACACACACACACACACACACACACACACAAATGAAATTAAAATACACTTATTGGAAAAAATTGCAGGCTAGAGGAAGCAGAGGAATAAAATAATGACCTAGAAGACAGAGTAATGGGAAGTAATTAAGCTGAGAAAATCAGAGAAAAATAACTATGCAAATTGAGAATACTTTTGTACAACTCAGTGACTCCATCAAGCATAGTAACTTTGATATTACAGAGATCCCAGAGGAAGAGAGAAAAAAGGGGAAAGAAAATTTATTTGGAGAAATAATAGCTGAAAACTTCTCTAATCTGGTGAGGGGAAATAGATATCCAGATTCCAAAGGTAAGAGGTCCCCTACACAAATCAATCCAAGGAAGTCCACACCAAAATACATAATTAAAATGGAAAAAAGTAGTGATAAAGAAAAAAAAATAAAGAAGCAGAATAAGAGTTTCATGCAAGAGAAACCAAAAAGTTTATCAGTGGATTTTTCAGCAGAAATTTGTAAGCCAGGTGAGAGTAGTATGATAAATTCTAAGTGTTGAAAGGGGAAAATCTGCAGCCAAGAATACTCTATCCAGCAAAGATATCATTCAGAGTAGAAGGGAAGACAAAGAGTTTCTCAGATAAACAGAAATTAAAGGAGTTCATGACTACTGAACCAGCCCTACAAGACATATTAAAGGAGACTCCTTGAGCAGAAAGGAAAGACCATAAGTGAGAGTATGAAAAGTAGAAAACATTAAAGCAGTAAAAATAAGCATTTCTGTAAAAATTAGTCAAGGGATTAATTAAAAAATAAGGATGTAATATATCATGCCATATACCTAAAACATGGGGGAGGAGAAGAGGAATAAAGAGTGATTTCAGATTTAAGTGACCATCAATGTAATATACACTGTTATATGTAAAAATTTATTTACAAACCAGATGTTAACCACAAATCAAAATGCAGTAATAGACAAAGAATAAACAGAAAGAAATCCAAGTGTATCACTATAGAAGGCCATCAAACCATGAAAAATAGCAAGAAGTGGATCAGAGAAAAACTACAAAACAACCACAAAACAAGTGAAAAAAATCTAAGTACATACCTATCAGTAGTTGCTTTGAATGTAAATGGACTAAATGCTCCAGTCAAAAGACATAGGATGACAGAGTAAAACAAAACAAAACAAACAAAACAAAACAAACAAACAGAAAACATATATTGCTGCCTGCAAGAGACTCATTTCAGACCTAAAGACACCTGCAGATCAAAAGTGAAGGGATGGCAAGACATTTATCATGCAAACAGATTCCAAAGGAAAACCATAGCAATACTGACACCAGATAAAATAGACTTTAAAACAAAGAGTGTAACTATAATAAAGGGGGCATTCAAAAAGATGTAACAGCTGTAAATATTTATGCACCCAATATGGAGACACCCAAGTAAATAAAAATAGTTAATGACAAGCACATAAGAAGTAACCAGTAGTAATACATTAAGAGTAGGGGACTTTAATACCCCACGTATATTAGTGGACAGATTTTCAAAACAGGAAATCAACAAGGAAAAGTGGCTTTGAATGATGCACTGGACCAGATGGATATAACAGATATATTCAAAACATTCTATCCTAAAACAGAATACACATTCTTTTCATGTGTACACAAAACATTCTCCAGAATAGATCACATATTAGGCTACAAAACAAATCTCAACAAATTCAAAAAGATTGAAGTATGCATCTTTTGTGACCACACTGTGAAACAAGAAATCAACCACAAGAAGAAAATCTGGAAAGAGCACAAATACATGGAGGCTAAAAAACATGCTACTAAAGAATGAATGGGTCAACCAAGAAATCAAAGAAGAAATTCTAAAAAATTCATAGAAACAGAGGAAAATGGAAATACAATGGCCCAATTTTGGGGGATGCAGCAAATCCTGTACTTCTGAAGCTACTCCAAAAAAATAGAAGAGGAAGAAAAGCTTGCAAATTCCTTTTATAGGCCCAGTATTGACCTGATACCAAAATCAGATAAAGACACCACAAAAGAAGAGCACTCCAGGCCAATATATATGAACATAGATACAAAATCCTCAAGAAAATACTAAAAGAAGACCTATAGATGGCCAACAGATACATGAAAAATGCCCAATCTCACTCATCATCAGGGAAATGTAAGACATGTCTATAATGATATATCACCTCACACCTGTCAGAATTGCTGAAATCAAAAACAAGAAAAAAACAAATTTGACAAGGATATGAAGGAAAATAAACCCTTATGCACTATTGGTAGGAATGTAAAGTGTTTCAGCTACTGTGAAAAACAGCTTGAAGTTTCCTTGAAAAATTAAAAACAGAACTACCCTACAATTCAGTAATTGCACTACTGGGCATATACCACCAAGATGCAAAAACACTGATTCAAAGGGATATATATACACTACTTTGTTTATAGCAACATTATTTATAATAGTCAAATTAGGAAAATAGTGCAAATGTGGATCTATAGATGAATGGGTAAAGAAGAGGTAGTAAATATATACCATGGAATATTACTCAGCCATAACAAAGAATAAAATCTTGTCATTAGCAACAACATGGATAGAGAAACAGATTGTTAATTATAGCCAATAAACTGATGGTTACAGGGGGAGGGGGTAGGTGGAGTGATGGGTTAAATAGGTGATGGAAATTAAAGAGGACACTTATCATGATAAGCATGGAGAGAAGTATGGAAGTGTTGCTTCACTATAATGTACACCCAAAACTAATAAAACACTGTATGTTAACTCTACTGGAATTACAATTAAAATTTAATAAAATTAAAAAAATAAAGTTAATAATTTGGGAAACATCAATAATTCTAACATAACTATAGTGGATAGTGATCTTTGAAGAGGTATTTGAAAGCTAAAAAAGAGAGAGAGAGAGAGAGAGAGAAAACAAAACATAGTCCTCTATAATCTTACCATGAATGTATTTATCATCTCTTGGACCCTCTGGGCCAAAATACTTGGAAGTATTTTTCTCATTTCTCTATATCTTTATGCTTTTCTCCCTTGCAATGTGTGTCACTTCCCTTTTCCATTATTTAGTGAAACGTGGTCATAACTTCCACAGTAGATATTGATTCTACTCTTTCTCAATTCTTTGTTTAATATATGATCCTGGCTCAATGTGAAACATCTCCTGCTTCCCATTAAAGGTTTGTTTTACTTCTCAGATAAGATTTTAAGCCCATTTTGAAAAGTCCTAGGGGTGACTGTGTGGCTCAGTCAGTTAAGCCACCAACTCTTGATTTTGGCTCATGTCATGGTTTCAGGGTCCTGGGATTGAGCCCCATGTCAGACTCTGTGCTCAGCATGCAATCTGCTTGAGATTCTCTTTCTCCTTCTCCCTCTACTCCTCACTCTGCTCACATACACTTTATTCCTCTTTCTCAATCAGTCAATCAAATCTTAAACAAATTCCTATCCCCCATTGTCTCACAATATGTTCCACAGTCCACAATTCTGAGGTTAAAAAAAATACCAACCCTTAAAATCAGATTTTTAAAATAACTATTTTATTTAGCACCAAAACTTGACATTATCTGAACTCATTTAGTGGAAAAGCCCAAGTTTGGCTGATGTGACTTCAAATCTGATGCTATCTAGAGCTTAAAAATGTGACCTGAACATG
Organism: Taxidea taxus jeffersonii; assembly: GCA_003697995.1. Taxonomy (NCBI): domain Eukaryota; kingdom Metazoa; phylum Chordata; class Mammalia; order Carnivora; family Mustelidae; genus Taxidea; species Taxidea taxus. The sequence goes on from ML104770.1 coordinate 151,729, forward strand.
TCATGAGCATGACATATCATTCTAAAATCCACCCATCCACATTAAAAACTCTAAATTCCAAACACATATACTCACAGACATGTCATATAAGATTACACATTTTTATATTTTATTGTATCCTGCATTTGTAGTTTTGACAAATTTTAAATATTATCAAATGAGTGCATAATTGTATGGTTTCTGAGGTCCTGTCAATTTCACACAACATATAGAATGCTTACCTCTTGTGGGATGCTGGAAGCTAGCTGATATACTTATGAATAATGTATTTACTTCCCCCACAAAGGTCCCCATCTAGTGACTAATCCCTATGCAGACAAGAAGGACTGTGACAGTCTAGTGAAGGAGACATGCAAGATAAACATGTCAAGATGGAGAAATGCAAAGAGCTAAACATACACCTTACAGTAGGTTGCTTTGCATTTTTCAAGGAAAATATTCTATTAATGAGCATGTTTGTTTATAGCAATATGATTCATACCAGTATGCAAAAAAAAAAAACCAGAAAGATGGGGAAAACAATTTAGATGATCCAGACTTTATTAATTTTCTAGCAAACAGGTTATGCATTTAGATTCTAATAAGAGTTTGATAACATTAGAAATTTAAAAAATGAAGAGTGGGAAAAAAATGAAGAGTGAAGAATCCATTTTCTGTTTTCCACAGATTTATCTTGGAAAATATGAAGTATTCAAAGAACAGAATGTATGATTATATTGAAGTTACCAGTCCTGACACTACAGAAAAAAGATTGCCTTTGAAATAGCCCCGTGACCTCAGAGTCCATTCATGCTTTCCTTCACTTTTTTGAATTTCAAAAAAAGAAAACTGATAGAAAATGAGGAGTTTTACCTCTAGTTACTACTCCTAGTTGCTTCTCTAATTTACTTCTAGCTGTTGGCATTTTCCCCTTTATCATATGCTGTGTATCATACTCTCATGCCCTGGGATCTGGACATGGGGTAAAACTTAGCCCAAGATCCAGGGTTAGAGCACACACATAGAATGAAGAGACTTCAGAACAGAGGGTGGGGGTGAGAGCACTAAGAGAGCATAGTTATATTTCTGGAACAATAATTCTACTACTTATTTAGTACTTCCATGACATAAATTTGTTTTCCTTTGCATTGAAATACACTTATCATATGTTTTGAGTTTTAATCTATGGCAAAATAAATAACTGAACTTCCATCTTATATCATTATATTAATTATTGACCTGCTTCTTGTAGAGTTTCTAAAATCATCTGAAAAGTTAAGGGAAAAGAAATAATAATTATGGGATGTGATAGAGGTGCTTGCCAAGGCTATGATGGTAATTGTCCTGCAATATATACATATATAAATTTAACATGTTGTATATCTTAAACTTACACAATTTTATATGTCAATTATTTCTCAATAAAAATGGAAAAATTCACACTTTCATGGAGCTTACACTGTACTTATATATTCTAGATAGTTTCCAACAGCTTCTCTAGATCCACTTCTCATTATCCTACTGTGCTTTGAGCTCTGGCCACTGACCTCAAGAGTGACTTCACTCCCTTGTTTTCTGGCTTCTTGTTGGTTGGACCAATGAAAATTAAAGGCAGAAGACTGGAAGGCAGAGTGAAGAGAGAGCATCTGGGCATTATTTCTCAGGGTCCTTCCCTAGGGTGTGGCTTGGGAGTGACATGTTTTCTCCACTTACACAGTAAGCTATAGATCTTGTAATTTCAATTATCTGTTCCCAGCTTGGCTCCTTCAGACATTGGAAAAAAGATTAGTCCACCTAGAATTCTCATACTTGTGGGTTGTTGTTGTTGTTTTTTTTTTTTTTAAATTTGCCCATATACTTTTAAGTAGTCTTCTTGTTAAACTTTTTGCATTTGACCTCTTTGAGTGTGCCATCTATTTCCTGAAGGTTTCTGATTAATCGACGGAGTTAGGAAGGAAATAAAATTCATAAAATAATTAAGAAAAGAACTTTAGCAGATGCTGTCAGTCACCACCCATATCCCCTTGTCCCTCCCCAACTACATCATTCCTGTGTACGCTTCCTTTCTACGCATTAACCTGAGTGCTTTTCTTAGCTGCTAGTTTGCTGGGCTAAAGAGCAGAACAGGTGAGGCATGCTGGGAGGTTATATGTTCCTTTCACCACCTTTTCCAGCAGTCCTGAATCAAAAACTGATAAGATAATAATGACAAAATCCTCAGCTCCTTAAATCCTGGTTGGAACTACTTTGAGACATTGTTCACACTATCTCTCAGCATTCACCAGAAGGATTAACCCCAGGTGCCCACAGCAGTAATCTGCTTTAATAACACACCCTTTATTGGTTTTTAGAGAGTGGGGATGGTGGTGTGGAGGGCACGCAGGAGGAGGAAAGGAGGAGCAGGAGAACAAGAATCTTAAGCAGGCTCCACACCCAGTGCAGATCATGATCTGAGCTGAAATCAAGAGTTGGTGGTTAACCAACTGAGCCATCCAGAAGCCTCATCCTTACCTGACATATTTCTTCATCCCACTGCTGATGATACACAGACAAACACACTATATTAAACTCATATTCTTGCACAATGGTAAGCTCCACAAGGTTTTGAGAAGAAAGACATGCTCTTATTGAGGTTTTTTATGGCTCCTTTCTGGACTTTGTGTCAAGAGAGATTTGAAGGGGTATGAGGGCCAGAAGCAGTGAGAACTGTTAGGGAGGTTAGTTGGTCTAGTGCACTAGTAGGTGAGGCCACAATCCAGGAGAAAGATGATGAGGGCTTGCTCGAGAGCAGTAGTAGTGAAGAAAAGGATGGATTCTAGGTAGTGTTTCTAGATCTACTGGTCAATATTTATTGAAATATAATGTTTATTGGACAGACCAAGATGGATAGAGTCCTAATCATCCTTTTAGAGCTGTGGCAAGCAAGTTCAGAAAAGGGAGTAGGGTATGTAAGGTCCCAGCTGCAGAGCCCAGAGATCTTGCCTCCCAGTCATAGCACTTCCATCAGGGAAGCTGTCATAACATTAGAATGAGTCAAGGTAACAGCAAGCAGTGAAATGGCAGTGAGAAAAGTAGGGAGGACAGTAGAAAATAACAAGGGTGGATAACACTTTCAAGAATTTTGGCAGTAAAAGAAAAAAAGATATGGTGTAACTAACAAACAAAAGGTACACTTCTTATTTTGTTTTCCTATTTTTTTCCTTTTAACCTGGGAAAAACTTATTCTCCTTTACGTGCTCAGCAGAGGACACACTGGAAAAAATGCTTTATATTATGGAGTGAAAGGGAATAATTGATCAAGGTAGGGTTGGTGGCAGATAGATGTAAAAGTATATACAAGGGGTTTAACTCATAAGTAATTTACAAATATCTACAAATACATGAGTCTGTTATATTATTCTTAATATTTCAATTAGGACATCAGCTGCATAATGATACTAGTTTAAATATCAGCCAAAATTAAAATTTATTTTTATTTTTACTTAAAAAATTTTTATTATGTTAGTCACCATACAGTTTATTAGTTTTTGAGGTAGTGTTCCATGATTCATTCCTTGTGTATAACACCCAGTGCTCTGTGCAATCCATGCCCTTCTTAATACCCATCACCAGGCTAACCCATCCTCCCATGCCTACTCCTTTCTAAAACCCTCGGTTTTTTCCCCAGAGTCCAGTCTCTCAGGGTTTGTCTCCCATTCTGATTTCTCCTTCATTTTTCCCTTTCTTCTCCTAATGTCCTCCATGCTAATCCTTATGTTCCACAAATAAGTGAAACCATATGGTAATTGACTTTCTCTGCTTGACTTATTTCACTTAACATAATTAACATTTACTTTTAGAATAGCTTCAGATTTACAGAAAAATTGTGATGGTAGTACAGAGTTTTCCACATATATCATACCCTGCTTCTATTTGTAACATCTTTCACTTGTAAGGTATACTTGTACCAATTAATGAATAAGTCAAAATACTATTATTAACTAAATCTCCTATTTATTTATATTCTATTGCATTTCCCTTTATGTGTGTTTTTCCTGTCCAGGATCTCATCACAAATATCATATTACATTTAGCTGCCATGTCTCCTTAGGCTATTCTTGGCTGTGAGAATTTTGTGAATCTTTATGTTTCTGATGACCTTGACAGTTCTGATGCATGCTGGTTAGGTGTTTTGTAGAATGTTCCTCAATTAGGATTTGAATGAGGTTTTTCTCATGGTTCTGGGAAGAAGACTACAGAAGAAAATGGCATTCTTATAGCAAGGGCATGTGTTATTTCTTACCACTAGTGATAGTAACCTTGATCACCTGGCTAAAGTCCTCTTTTTGTCCCCTAAATTTTCACTATCTTTGGAAAGTGTTCACTATGCATAGTTTATACTAAAGAATAGGGAATTATACATGTACACCCTCATGGAAGTCAGAGTACCTATATAAGTTATTTGGACTTCATCTGCACAGCATATTTGTCTATTCCCCTATTTATACAATTATTTTAAAAATCAGTAGAAATTCATATATACTTTATACTTTGAGATGTAATATAGTACTACTGTCTTTATTCTGTTGCTCAAACTGTTACAGCTTCAGCCTTTGAGAGCTCTTTCAGTTAGCTCTTGTCCCTTTGACATATCCCTGTGTGTGTGTGTGTGTGTGTGTGTATTTCACACCTCTTTACTTTCTGGCACTACAAGATACTTGAAACTCATTTGTACATTTTCTGCTCCATTCCTAGAATCAAGCATTTCTCCATGGAATCCTTATTTCTTTTATTGGAGAATAATATTAAAAATCAAGAGATAAACACTAGTTTGCCCATGGCCACAGGTATGTGATTGCTCCTTGCCTCTCAGTGGGCAAATCGAAGAAAGGAGTATTTACTAACCTGTGCATAAATACATGTCTAAAATATTTGTACATGTAACCATCTTTATTAAGCTAAACTTGAGTTCATACTGATGTTCCAGTTCTAATCCATTACAACCCAGCTCATTCTAGCCTCTACCCATTGTTCATCTATAAGCTCCTGCTCAGACTCTGGCTCTTATGTTATTCATTGTTTAAAATTCTTCAGTTCCAGTGTACGTGTATAGTGGTTTCAGAGCTGTTAACCTCTGGGAAAAACCTCTGGGAAAAAAAAATCCAATCAACCAGTCTACACTGCCTATGGATGGCTCTTTTTGCCCTTCAGCTGACAGCATGCACTCATTTCAAATTTGCTTGAAATTTGCTCTCTTCAGTGAGGCTGTAACAGATAATTTTGTCACATTCTTCATTCCGACCTGGGATTTCACTGATCTCTAAATATTTTTTTTTATTTGCATACACTTGTTCATTTTTTTATGTTTCAAAGCTCAATGGATTTGACAATGGCATAGTGTTCTGTAGCCATGATTATGGTGGCACACAGGAGAGTTTCTCCACCCTAATAATGCTTGTGTTTCAGTTATTCAGTGCCTCCCTAGGCTCACTGTGAACCCCTGGGAATTGGTGATCTGTTTACCTACTCTAGGATTTTGCCTTTTGCAGAATATCATATCAATGGAATACTATAGCACATAGTCTTTTCAGCCTGATTTCTTTTACTTACCAAGATGCATTTTGGATTCACTTATGTCTTTACATGCCTTGATAGCTCATTCCTTTTTAATGCTAAATAGTATTCCCTTATATGGAAATACCAGTTTGCTTATCCTAATGAAAGGCATCCTGGTTGATTCCAATTTTTAACTCTGAATACAGCTGCCATAAACATTCATCTGCAGATTTTTGTGTGGATGTGAATTTTTCAAATCAGTTGGTAAATACCTACAGGCCTGAATGCAGGGTCAGAGGAGATTATGTTTAACTTCATAAGAAACAGCCAAACTGTCACCTTACATTCCCACCAGCAATAAATGAAAATTTCTGTTATTACATATCACCAGCAATTGATATTGTATTTTAGATATTCTAATAATTGTATATCTCACTGTTGTTTTAATTTATGATTCCTTAATGACAATGATTTGAGCATCATTTCATGTGCTTATTTGCCATCTGTGTATTCTCTTGGATGAGGTGTCTATTCAGATATTTTGCTCACTTTTTAATTGTAATGGGTTGTTTTCTTAGTGTTGAGCTCTAAGATTTTTGCATATTATCAATATAAGTCTTTTATCAGATTTATGCTTTGTAAATATTATCTCCAAGTCTGTGGCTTGTGTTTTATTATATATCATAACTGTCTTTGGGAGAGCAGATATCTTTAATTTTAATAGACTATATTATCAGTTTTTTATTTTATGGATTATACTTTAGGTGTTACATCTAAAAGTTCATTACCAATCCACATTTCTCTGGACTTTTTTGCCTATATTTTCTTCTTGATATTTTACAGTTTGCATTTTATAATCTAGGTATATGATCTATTCTGAGTTAATTATTGTGAAATATATAATTTGTTTCAAGGTTCATTCTTTTTGCACGTGTATATCAAATTATTTCAGCATTCTTTATTGGAAAGACTATTCTTTTTCTTTCGAATTGATTTCGCACCTTTGAAAGAGACTGAGGACTATATTATTGTGGTTCTATTTCTAGGCTCTCTATTCCCTTCCATTGATCCATGCATCTATTTGTTGATCAATGCCATCTACCCCTGTAGCTTTATACTAAATCCTGCAATATAGATCAGTCCTCCAATTTTGCTATTTGTCAGTATTATACTTACTACTTTAGGTCTTTTGTCTTTTCACATAAACTTGAGAATAAATTATTGATCGATATAAATAGTAACTTACTGAGATTTTCATAGGACTATTTTGAAACTCTGGATCAAGTGGTTAAGAACTGATATCTGAACAACACTAAGTCTTCCAAACCATGAACATGGGGTATTCCTCCATTTGTTTTGATCTTTTCCAACTTCTTCCATCCATGTTTTCTGGGTTTTTTTGCATACAAGTCCTGTGTATATTTTATTAGACTTATACTTAAGCTTTCCCTTTTTTATTGGTGTTGCTAATAGGCAGTTTTTTGATGCTATTTTATTTTGTAAAAAAAGAGTAAATTCAAAATGTGTTTTGATGGTATATAGGGGAAAAAATGGCTTTTACATATTAACTATACTCTGACCTTTTCATACTTACTTCTTAGTTCCAAGAGTTTTGTTTGTTTGTTTTTCCCATTTCTTTGGAATTTTCTCCATAGCCAACCTTGCCATTTACAAATAAAAATGTTTTCATTTCTTCCTTTATACTCTGAATACATTCTATTTCTTTCTCTTGTCTTATTATACTAGCTAGGTCCTCCAGTTCAGTGTTAAATAGGAGCTGAGAGAGGGCATTCTTGTTTTGTTACCAGCCTGAACAAGAAAGTATCTAGTTTCTAACAATTATATATCATGTGGGGTTTTTGTAGATGGGTTTTGTCAAGTCAGTCATCTTTTTAAGTAATGTAATCCTTAATCAGCTATTACCCTAGGTGACAGATATTATTTATAGATACTAATTTCAGATAACTAGACATGTGTTACTGTAGTCCTTTTCCTCAATCTAAAATGTTTGGTTTTACTACAGATATTAATTTACTAATACAGGGAGATATGAGCAAAAAAGAACCCATACAAAATAACAAAGGAACTGCAGTTTAAAAGAAATAGAAATAAAACTGACAGTAAGGTAATAGTACCAATTTTACAATGAAACAGAAAAATAAGTAAGATGACATAAAGTAATCCCCAGATAGTAAATACTATTTTTTTTTAAGATTTTATTTATTTATTTGACAGACAGAGATCACAAGTAGGCAGGCAGAGATCACAGAGAGAGGCAGGCAGAGAGAGAGGAGGAAGCAGGCCCCATGCAGAGCAAAGAGCCCAATGTGGGGCTCAATCCCAGGACCCTGGGATCATGACCTGAGCCGAAGGCAGAGGCTTTAACCCACTGAGCCACCCAGGCGCCCCAGTAAATACTATTTTTGAAGAGATTGGAATTACTCTGATTTGCTAGGACCATAGTAAAGTTGGGGGAGTCAGTCACAACAAGTCATAAAATTAAAGATGTACTCAATATTGAAAGGAGTATTACACCTATGAAAAATAATTCTTAATATGCATATAATCTTCACTAAAGCAAGCATATCATCATAACCCTGGGTGGTGGGGCACCTGGGTGGCTCAATCATTGAACGTCTATCTTCAACTCGGGTCATGGTCCTGGGGTCCTGGGATTGAGCACTGCATCCAGCTCCCTGCTCAGCAGGAAGTCTGCTTCTCCCTCTCCCTCTCCTCCTGCTTTGTTCCCTCTCTCTCTCTCTCTGTCAAATAAATAAATAAAATCTTTGAAAAAAAAGCCACTGGGTGGTAATCTTGAAAAATTTCTGGAAATTAAGGGACTATAAGTGAAAATTCCTGTGTAATACCCATTATTGTGAATACAAATATATGCGGTCTTTTCTTTTTAATTCATTAAAATTAAAACTTATAAGAGCTTTCATAAATTCACCCGAATTTCAGTTAATTGAGTCTATTTTTCCCAGAAGATCCTAAACTCCTCAATGAATTCTACTATGTGGTTTTTCTAGGAACATATGGCCACTTTCTATTTCCTGAGTTTCTACTTTAGAACCTAATGCTGATTCATAATTGATATTTTGGTACCAGATAATCATAACACAATTATTAAAATATTAAATTCATACTAAAATAAGTATTTTGTCTAAGACACTTAGAAGTCTCTTTTATTAGATTATATTTTCCATTTGCTGGCATATGCTTTAGAAATCACTGAACAAGATACATCTCTGACATTAAAATCTTATGGGGGGGATGACAGATAGTTTTTAATAAAATTATAGTTATAAAATGTCAAATGGAAGATCAGTCCCTTTGCTTTCAAATTTGTTATTTCAAAATGCCTACAGCATTGACTTCAAAACAAAAAATTCCCAAATCCTGAATCATCAGCATGCTTACCTAATATATAAACAATAAGAATACTGAAGAATTAGAGAAATTCTACACTCAATAAAGAATGAAAAGACTAGATGTAAATGAGATCAATGATAACAAACTACATTAAAAATAAAATCTTACAGATGAACTAATTATGAGAAACAGCAACAAAAACTCTCAGATCAATGAGTTTTCATACTTAGAGCTCTGCACATTTTTAAATGATAAGACTGACCCATTGATTGTAAAGTTTTTGAAGCATAAAATTGGGCAAATGGGATGAATTTAGCATGTTTTCAAGTGTTCAATTTACTGTCATAATTTAAGACAATAATCATAAATTACTGTCAGTTTCAGAGTTCAAAGAAAATGGGCAATAAGAACAACTTATTAATTTATTTTACTGACAAAGAGAGAATGTAAGGGCAAGTGAATTTTCCAAATTTACAGAAGGAGTGCCTTGGCCAGGAAGATAATCTGAATCTCTTCACGAACATCAAGGTTTGATCCCCCCCCCCCTCACTACAGAGTTCACTTCAGAAACATTTGTTTAATTCCCTATAATTGCACTGGACCTGAGTCCATTTAGCATAAAAGTAAATAATGCTACTTATGGCTTTGAAATAAAATATGATTGTCATAGTAACAGTTTACTTAGTAGGATTTGAAGCTCAATGTCAGTTTTAAAACACAACTTAATAAACAATTGAAAATTACCAAGGATTTGAGTGGATGTACACAAGTAGGATTTTGTCTTGAATAAATACAAATTAAGAGAAATAAAAAGAGCACCACTTGCTATGATGGACAGATTTATTATTGTAAAGAACAAAATTGCTGGGGCACCTGGGTGGCTCAGCGGGTTAAAGCCGCTGCCTTCGGCTCGGGTCATGATCCCAGGGTCGTGGGATCGAGCCCCGCATTGGGCTCTCTGCTCTTCGGACAGCCTGCTTCCTCCTCTCTCTCTCTGCCTACTTGTGATCTCTGTCTATCAAATAAATAAATAAAATCTTTAAAAAAAAAAAGAACAAAATTACTGTAGAGAGAGAATAAGGAGAGTCTGTATGTATCTAAGTTTCCTCTAAAATTCTAAAGCAGTTAAAAAACAACTGATGGGAGAATAAATGGATTAAATGTTTACATGAATAGTAATATCAGCAACAAGGTTATAGAAATAAAGGCTGTGGTCTTCAGTTTTCTTATTTAGAAATATGCCATGGGCTGCTTAAGATTAGAGAGAAACATAGTGCATTCTCTGGATAGTACTGCAACATATCAATAGTATTTGCTGAAAGCTCCAGCTGTAAAGACTACTGTGACACATGAAGGCAGAGGAAGGCCATTGCATATTGAAAGTTCTAGCTGGTAAGTATGCATGCCTAATTCCTCTTGACTGATGAAAACTATCATCTATGAGAAGGGTGATGAGTCCATGAGTAGGACTCTATTGAACACCCATAGGTAATTGTGTCAGAGGAATGTAATACCCAACAAGTAATTCAGAGGTACTGTATCACTTAAGACAACAAAAAAGTGACATATATCCCAGCTTTGATTATTCCTTTATCCAACAGCACACACAGAGATTAATTTTTACAGTGGTTTTAACAGTGATTAATATTTTAGTCAATATAAACTACTTAGAAAGCAACCAGAATAAAAAAAAAGAAAGCAACCCAGAGTTTTATTGTATTACAAATATTAAGGACTCAAGATAATTTCCTGGATCTATATAGCAAATCTGGAAATAAAACAACAAAATCTAGACATACTTATTATTTTAGCTAAAGTCAAATGAGTTTTCTTAGAAATTAAAGGGTTAGGAAAATCAAAATTGGGAAAAGATATAAAATAGCTGTAAGGACTTAATGAAAGGATGTTTATTTCGACGGTAGAGAAGAATAGTGACTAATCAGTTAAAGGTACACAGGAAGAAGATTCACTTTGGCCATTCCATAGAAGCATCTGATAATCCTAATTGTCTCCATCAGTAATTAGCTTTCATATATTTTTATAAAAAGTTTAGTATAGTGCTATAAACTGAAAACTGTATTTTACAATAACTCAAAAAGAAAAAAATGCATTAAAAATACTGAACACAATACTCTTTATCAATATAAAGAAGGCTGAGGGGCGCCTGGGTGGCTCAGTGGGTTAAGCCTCTGCCTTCAGCTCAGGTCATGATCTCAGGGTCCTGGGATCGAGCCCCACATCGGGCTCTCTGCTCAGCGGGGAGCCTGCTTCTCCCTTCTCGCTGCCTGCCTCTCTGTCTACTTGTGATCTCTCTCTCTGTCAAATAAATAAATAAATAAATAAAAAATATATAAAGAAGGCTGAGTAATGTGTCGACTGATTTTACCAGCAGCAATTTTGTGTAGTCATTTCTAATAAGAGACATATAGCTGAGAGATGATAAGTAAATGTAGAAATAGCACAATCCAAGTAACTTCATATATCTTTATATATGTATATAAGTGTATGCATATTTATACATGTATTTATATATGTGTGTATACAGATATGAAATTATTTAGAAAAAGGTTTGTGTATTTGCCACATAAAAGTAGTTGATGTCCCAAGAGAGACTGTCATGTTATAGCTAATCAATATATACCCCAATAAGGCTAAATATATATGGTATTGATAGATATATCAATAATAATAATCTATAGGACAGATGTGAATCATCATGTTTCCTTGTAATCATATTAGAGCCTGAAAAAACGTTTATCCTCTTAAAGACACATTCAGTAAATATTTGTTGAAAGAATGAATAAATATACTCTATCATATATTCTAATTAAATTTCAATGAAATAAGAAGAGTTTAAAAGAGTTAGCTTTCGTATTCTCAATTAAAACTTACATGTAGGGCGCCTGGGTGGCTCAGTGGGTTAAAGCCTCTGCCTTCGGCTCAGGTCATGATCTCAGGATCCTGGGATCGAGTCCCGCATCGGGCTCTCTACTCCACAGAGAGCCTGCTTCCTCCTCTCTCTCTGCCTGCCTCTCCCCCTACTTGAGATCTCTGTCTGTCAAATAAAGAAATATAATCTTTAAAAAAAAAAAAAAAAAACTTACATGTAACCTGTATGGTGGAAGTATTTTTTTAGAATATTTCACTTTTGTCTCCTTACGGGTTCAAAAAACATTTTCTAATTTCTGAACTTGAGAATGCTATCATTATAAGGTTATTTCAAATTAAAGTGCCAACATGCTTGAGGTTGTCTTGATGTTTGGCTCTCTCGTGAGATTTTCTTGGCACCCAGGGGCAGAGCTGGAATTGAGATTCTTTGTCCTATATCTGGCTGGGGAGGAGGAGTTTTATAGTCCCTCTCAAGTAAAAAAGCTGCATTTAATTCTGAGTCTTTGCAGGTAACTTAGATTCAGCTTCATCCTTCAAACACAGAAAAACCTCATCTGGCCCTGTGAGAGAGAGTATCTTCATTATTCCAATGAATGCAGAAAATGCATTTGAAAAAATCCAACATTCATTTATTATGAAGATTCTTGGCAAATTAGGACATGGTACTCAAAGCTTACAGTAAATATCATACCAAATTTTGAAAAACCAATGGGTTTCCTCCTAGGTCTAGCACAAGGTAAAGATGTCAGATGCCACTGTTTCCATTCAACATTATACTAGAGATCTAAGTAAATACTAGAAAGGAAGGAAAATATATAAGGCATGCAGATGGGAAAAGAAGATGCAAAATGTCTTTATTCACAGATATGATTACCTATTCAGAGAACCCTAAAGAATCTTTAGAAAAGTTAAAATAATTAACACATGAATTTTCCAAGATCCTAGAATGTCAGGTCAATATACAAAAATAAATGATATGTATATGAGCACAAAAGTTTTGGAAATTGAAATTAGAAACACAATACCTTTTAAAATATATCAAAGCTGTGAAATGATTGAGAATAGATTCAATGTAATAGGCAAGATTTGTATGGTGGAAATTAAAAATGATTAGTAAGAAAAAAAATAACAGACTAAAGCAATGGAAAGGTATCTAAATTTGTGGATTAAGGTTCTTTCCATAACTTGGCTATTGTGGACATTGCTGCTATAAACATTCGGGCACACGTGCCCCCTTTGGATCACTACGTTTGTATCTTTAGGTTCAATACCCAGATGTCCATCAACAGATGAATGGATAAAGAAGATGTGGTATATATATACAATGGAATATTATGCAGCCATCAAGAGAAATGAAATCTTACCATTTGCGATGACATGGATGGAACTAGAGCGTATTATGCTTAGCGAAATAAGTCAACTGGAGAAAGACAACTATCACATGATCTCCCTGATATGAGGAAGTGGAGATGCAACGGGGGTGGGGGTTAAGGTGGTAGGAAAAGAAAAAATGAAACAAGATGGGATCGGGAGGGAGACAAACCAAAAGAGACTCTTAATGTCATAAAACAAACTGAGGGGGTGGGGGGGAGAGGGGTTGGGAGAGGGTGGTGGGGTTACATTCTTAAATAAAAAAAATTAAAAAATTAAATTTATGGATTAAAAGACTAAAAATTGTTGATGTCAAATATTCCAAAATTGGTCTATAAATTCAATAAAAATTCTATAAATTCAATACAATCTGAAATAAAATCTCATCAGTCATTTTTTTTAGAAATTGACAAGATAATTCTAAATTTTATATGGATAATTCAAAGTTCAGAGAACAACCAAACCTTAAAAGAACAAAAGTAAAGATGTTATTGCAGAACTTGATGTAAAGATTACTGAGCTTACTATACAATATATATTGTAACGCTCCAGTAATGAAGAGACGACGGTATTGCTAGAAAGAGAGACACAAGTCAATAAAATAGAAGGAATGTCCAAACATAGATACATACATATATAGTAAACTAATTCCACAGTAATTGATTTCCAGTGGTGAAATAAGTCTTCTTAATACATGATGTGATAATAATTGGGTATCCATATACAAAAAAATAAAAGGTGAGTTTTGAACTTTACCTTTCAACTTACACAAATACCACGTTGAAATAGATCACCGACCTAAATGTAACACATAAGATACTAGAACCCATAGAAAAACTTTTTGAGAAAATTTTTATGAACCCATTTAGGCAAAAATGTCTTCGATGAAGCAAAAAAAAATGGAGAAAAAAGAAAAAATTAGAAAAATTGAACTTGATAAAAATCAAGAACTTTTGCTCTTCAGAAAGAAAATCTCATTAAGAAAATTAAGCACAACTCCCACAGAGTGGGAGAAAATACCTGAAAATCAGATATCTGAAAAGGGCCTTGTATAGAATACATAGTTTTCTTACAACTCAGTATTAAAAAAACAAACAATTCAGTAATAAAAATAGGTAAGATATTCAAACAGATACTTTAGCAAGGAAAACATAAGAAATTGATTAATATAATTATGGGTATATGTATATTAGTACAGAAAACAAAGTATGATAACCATGGTAACAAAACCAAGGTTTATGCAAGGATGCAAAATAGCTAAATTCTGAAAGATTTCTGACAAGAATGTAAATTACTATAGCCACTTTGAAAAATAGGCTGTCAGTTTATCTTATAAATTTACATATATACTTACTATATGACTCAGCAATCCCTTCCCTAAATTGTCACTAAGAGAAATGAAAATGTATGTCCATACAGCTTTATGTAGAATAACCCTAAATTGGAAAACAACTATAATGTCCATTAACTCGTGAATAGATAAACCCATTGTGGGATGCCATGCAATGAAATGCTACTTTAATAACAGGAAAGAACTAGCTACTAATACACATAACAAGAACGAATCTGAACAGCATTATGGTAAGTGAAAAAAGATTTAAAAAGCTAATGCATTATTCCATTTATATGAAATTCTAGAAAACACAAAACTATAACGACAGAAACCAGATTAGTGGTTCCCAGAAGCTGAAGATGGTAGAAGGGTAGTGACTACAATGGGGCATCAGAAATGTTTCTACCATGATGAGATTGCTCTATACTTTGATTATGGTGGTAGTTGTGTAATTATGCACCTATCAAAACTCATTGAATTCTACAAGTAAAATCAGTATCACCTTATGAAATTATGCTTGCAATGAAGCTGAATAAAGAAAGAATATCAAAGATCTATTTGTCATGGCCTATTTCTGAGTCTAGGGACCATATGCATATCAAACAAAGGTTCATCATACATAATTCTCACTTGACATGTACTATTACCTCTCCCTTTTTATAGGGATATCTGTGGGTTATCAGTTTCAACTCTTTTCTAATGAATTCAGCACTATACAAATTGCATATAAATATACACACATATAATTCTTACATTTATTCAGTGTTTTAATTGCAACAGAAAGCATTGATATTCACTCATTTAGCCATGTTTCAAACACAGAAGTTCTAGTTTCTAGTGTGTATGTACATTAAATCATATATTAACATATATTAAAGTTACATATAGATGTAGATATAGATATAGATAGATATAGATATAGATATAGATCAGGAGACCATTCAAAGAAACCTCACTAGTTGTATTGCTTTCAACAATAAGTTACTAGTGAATGCAGGTGAGCTCTAGCATTTATAGCATTTGTACATTATTTGGGTACACTAAAACAACAGAAAAAGCAAAAATAATACAGTTGTCATGATATGACTTAAATAATTCCTAGTTTTCATTTTAGAAATTTTTTTTTCTGTCATTAGCAGCCATGAAAATAAGACCATGGATATAATTTAAACATGTTTTAAAGGACTAAGAGTCTGGATGTTTTGAGGATTCCAGTAGATGAAATAACAAAAGACATTTTGGTTTTGAAAACTAATGTCAGTTGCCTATTTGATCTGGGGTCATAGCAGTGAAAGGGGAAAAAAAGTAAGAGTGTAAAATTAAGAAAGATATAAAAATGAAAGGGAAGCAGGACATGAAAACCACCACCCTTTGTCCAAACTACTAACATCTTCCATTAAAGAAACTGCACTTCACCATATTGTTAGAAAAGGATGCATTTGTATTATGAACCCTGTCCAAAAAATACCTGCAAATAAGAAAAAAAATATAGAAAACTATAAACAAAAAGCTACTATATTAGAAAATAGATAAAATTAATCAAAAATTTCAGCTGAAGAAATTCTTCACCCAAAACTAACCACCAAGTAGAATAATGGTTTCCAAACTTAAATATTTTTAAATTAGCATTTGATGATGATTCAAATTTAAGCAATTTCACATAGAGGTTATATTTTCATCAAATCTATAGTTCATATTCCAATTCTGGAGTCACATATTGTGTTTATAGTTTTCATATCTCTTTTCCCTCCTTCAATCTGCGAGAGTTTCTCAGCCTTTGTCATGACAGTGACAGTTTTGAAAACTTCAGGCTAGCAATTTTTAGAAAGTTTTAATTTGAGTTTAACTAATATTTCTCCTAATTAGATTCAAGTTGTGCATTCTACCTGGAATAACACAGAATTGATGAGGTATCCTTCTCAGGGTATCATATCCCAAAGTACATGATGTCTACATGCCATTTTCTAATGAAGCTAATTTGGATCATCAAATCAAGATGGTGTCTACTTTCTCCAGTGTTCAGTTGCTATTTTTCCCTTCATTTTTCTCCACTGTTTAGTAACTATTTTGTTACTACTTGGCAGTCTGCTTTGAGAACAAGCAAACACCTTGCTCCTCATTCAGCTTTTTCTGCAGCTGTATTATCCCCTATAGTCTTGCCTGAGTCAATTTTTACCAACCTGCTGCAAATGTCTGTTTTTCTACTCGATCATTTCTTCCACATTTATCACACTAATTTAAGAAAACAACGTCCTCATTTCTCTTCTATATGTGTTTATTTACTTATTATCATAATAGACTCAAATGATTTCCTACTTCATTTGATGGATTACAATCTATTGTGGTCCTCATTTATTTTGATACTTGAATTACCCCGAAATGGCCAATAGGAACCCCATCAAGCTGTCTCTAATGTCCTTTTGGCATGTCATTATTTTTGAACACTTTCTTACTCTCTGGTACACCAAGATGTTCCAGTTTCATCCTGCTCCTCTTTGCCCCAGCCCTGGAATCAGGTATTTTTCTAAGTTCTTATTCCTTTTGGTAGGGCTGGGTGGCTTTAAAGCTAACAATATGAGCACAAGGTTTGTTTATGACTACTGGAGTATCAGCGCTTTTTTTCTGTAGATAGAGGGAGGGGAAAATATGGGTTTGCCTCAGACTCCAGGCTGTTCCCTTAGCTACATAGTTGATTTCAGGTCTCTATTTCAGCCTGAGAGTGACAGTGTGAGACAAAGTAAAAGAAAAAGAGTGAGAGAAAGACTGAAAAGATGGAGAATTCTCAGGATCTCTTAGAATCATTTCTGGAAGTGGTGGGTAGGAGAAGGAAATCTAAATTGCACTTTATTCTAGACCCACAACATAAACTTTGGCCACTTGTATTTTCAATGATATTCTGTCCAAATGCTTACCTTTAGCTGGCCTTAGATATGGGGAAAAAAGAACTCTCAATGCATCTTACCCATTTGATTTGCAATACCTCTTGTATTTTACTAGATCCTAGAAGATTATCTGTCCAGGTACAAAGCCCAGTATGTAATAGATATTAAGATAGTAAGATAGGATTTCCCCTGATTTCAAACTTTATTACAAAGCCATAATAACTAAATAGTATGGTGTTGGCAGACAGATGCATAGACCAATGGAGAAAAATAGAGATCCCCAAAATAAACTCAAACATATACAAGGAATTAATTTATGACAATGGAGCAAAGAATATACAATGGGAAAAAGAGAATCTCTTCAATAAATGGTTTCAGGAAAATTGAACATCTTCATACAAAAAATGAAACTGGACTACTGTTTTATACTATGTACAAAAATAACTCAAAATGAATTAAAGTTTTGACTATAAGATCTGAAACAATAAGACTTCTAGAAAAAAAAGTAGGTAATAAACTCTTGACAGAGGTCCTCGTGATATTCTTTTTGAATCTGACACCATAAGCAAAACTGACAAAAGCAAAAATAAACAAATAGGATTATATCAAATAAAATGTTTCTTCACAACAAAGAAAACCATCAACAAAAAGAAAAGGCAACCAACTGAAGGGAAGGGAATCTTTGCAAGTCATATATCTGATAAGAGGTTAATATTTAAAATACACAAAGAACTCTTACAACTCCACAAAAAAAATCTGATTTAAAAATGGGCAGATCTGAATAGACATTTTCCAAAGAAGACTTACAACCAACAGATAAAAAAAAAAAGATGCTCTACATTATTAATCATCAAGGAAATGCAAATTAAAACCATGAGATGTTACCTCACACCTATTAGAATGGCTATTATCAGAAAGACTAGAAATAACAAATGTTGGTAAGGACATGGAAAGGAGGAAAACTTTGTATATCGTTGGTAGAAATGTAAACTGGTGTAGCTACAATGGAAACAGTGTGTATAGTCCTTAAAAATTAAAAATAGAATTATCATGTGATGCAGCAATTACACTTCTGAATATGAACCTGAAGGAAACAAAACCCTAATTTGGAAACACATAAACATCCCCATGTTCATTTTTGGCATTATTTATAATATCCACGATATAGAAATAATTAATCTAAGTGGTCCTTCAATGGATGAACAGATAAAGAAGTTGTGGTATATATGCAATATACATTAGATATATGTAACGGAATATTATTTGGCCATAAAAAACAAAATTTTGTGATTTGTGAGAGCATAGATCTCAAGGCATTATGCTAAATGAAAATAAGTCAAAGAAAAATGATATATTATCTCTCATGTGTGGAATCTAATATATATGCATATATATCTATACACACACATATGTATATATATATATATTCAAAACTAAGCTTATAGATGGGCGCTCAGGTGGCTCAGTTGGCTAAGTGTCTGACTCTTGATTTCAGCTCAGATCCTGATCTCAGGGTTGTGAGACAGAGCCCTGCATGGACTCTGTGCTCGGTCTGCTTGAGACTCTTTCTCTCTCTCCCTCTGCCCCCCTGCACACACATGTGCACATGCTTTCTCTCTCCTCTTCTCTTTCTCCCTTTCCCTCTTTCTCTCTCTCTCTAAAATAAATAAAATCTTAAAAAAAAAGAAAACCCTAAGCTCAATGATAAAGAGAAGAGGGTAGTAGTTGTCAGAGGTAAGGGGTTCAGTGGGAAAAAAAAGGGTGATTTTTTTTTTTTTAGTTTAAGTGAATAGAATAAAAAATATATATAAGGTAGGATTGGAGGGATAATCTTTGAGTAACTGGCTTAAAAATGTCCAACCACCCCAGAGAAAACTAAACACTGTATATAGATTATGTTATTATGCCCACAGATCATTGTGATAAATGAGACTCCATGGACAAGCTTGAATAGTGTGCACTGTTCCGTGAGCAATGCATTGCCATCTCAAGAGAGCCAGGCACTTACAGGACTTAAATCAGGCAGGATTTCACAGGAACTATGGTATAACGCTTTTAAAAACGACTTCAGATAGTCATTTGATTTTTCATTTTATTTTTAGCAAATACAGAAAAAGGTGGGAAACATGGCTTAGCT
The DNA here is from genome assembly GCA_003697995.1 of Taxidea taxus jeffersonii. NCBI lineage: Eukaryota > Metazoa > Chordata > Mammalia > Carnivora > Mustelidae > Taxidea > Taxidea taxus. The sequence continues at coordinate 171,227 of ML104770.1, forward strand.
TAAACAAGACAAAGGAAGATTTGATACCTTTTTTGATGCTTTAGAGTCTATTCTTTAGTGAATAGCATTATGAAAGAAATAATAATTATATTATAAATAAAGCTATTTAATATGCTTCATTGAATTTAGTGGCTGGTGAGTTATAACAAGATTATTTTTAATATATTTTGGAGATAATGCTAGATACATTTTTTTTATTCTGTGACTGGAGTTACTCTGTAATATTTTCTGTGCCCTTTACCTAAAATGTTTTACTGAACATATCAAAGCATGTTATGAAATTAAAAAAAAACAACAACACAGTAAGTTATGGCACAAGATGGTATGGAACATGTAGCCCAATTTTTTGGCCACTTGTCCATCTATTTAAACTCAGAACTGATGTGGTTAAAAACAGATGGCCACATACTATAACTATGACAAAATTATTTTATAAAAATCCTTATTAGTATTTATTTTTTTAAAGATTTTATTTATTTGTTAGAGAGAGAGAGAGAGCGAGCACAGGCAGACAGAGTGGCAGGCAGAGGCAGAGGGAGAAGCAGGCTCCCTGCCAAGCAAGGAGCCCGACGTGGGACTCGATCCCAGGACGCTGGGATCATGACCTGAGCCGAAGGCAGCTGCTTAACCAACTGAGCCACCCAGGCATCCCCCTTATAAGTATTTAATAAGACTAACAGAGGGGCGCCTGGGTGGCTCAGTGGGTTAAAGCCTCTGCCTTCGGCTCAGGTCATGATCTCAGGGTCCTGGGATCGAGCCCCGCATCGGGCTCTCTGCTAT
>ML104770.1:172106-248856 GCA_003697995.1 Taxidea taxus jeffersonii
CGATCCCAGGACGCTGGGATCATGACCTGAGCCGAAGGCAGCTGCTTAACCAACTGAGCCACCCAGGCATCCCCCTTATAAGTATTTAATAAGACTAACAGAGGGGCGCCTGGGTGGCTCAGTGGGTTAAAGCCTCTGCCTTCGGCTCAGGTCATGATCTCAGGGTCCTGGGATCGAGCCCCGCATCGGGCTCTCTGCTCAGCGGGGAGCCTGCTTCCTCCTCTCTCTCTGCCTGCCTCTCAGCCTACTTGTGATCTTTGTCAAATAAATAAATAAAATCTTAAAAAAAAAAGGATAAAAAAAATAAGACTAACAGAACTATGTCAAACTAGAAAGTCAGAATTTCTCAAGTCTAGAAATGACTGAGATACAGACTTCTCTTTTTCCATGAATATTTTCCCTATTACTTCCTCTTCCAATTAAGATAACAAGTAGTCATGTCTATGTGTTCTGTTCTAGACACAGACCAGAGTGAGTGGTGGTTGTCACTAAGAAACAAATAGCTTGTGGTAGTATTGGCTTCTGTGTTATGGAAGCTTTAACCCCCAGGGGAACAGTAATTCATAGGTAGATATAAAACATATGAGGAGACAATGAAGGAGAAACTTTCACAGACATTAGAGAGCGAGGAGATCTGGGAAGAGAGGTACATAGAAGAACACAAGATGCAGGCTAGTTTATCAGGTGGAGTCTTAGAGGTGGGTGTGAATACCAGGAATTGGTGCCTTCTTGATGGAACCTTCTTGTTCCTTATAGCATTCTCACTCTGGAACCAGGTGATTACTCACACTATCACTGCTTTTGGTGGGTTTGGTGGGAATGTGGAATTTTCCAGTCATGGTGATGGATCAACAGCAGCTTTCCTTTGCTTTGTCTCAGTCTCACTTATTCTATATGAAGTTGTCTCTGCAATGTTCAATTCAGTATCAAGTTCAAGAAAAGGAAAGGAGACTTTGAACATTCACTAGGATGAAGAGAGCTCTATTTACCAAATTTAGAAAAATTTCAGCAATTATTCCTTCAAATATTTTCTGCAGCCCTTTATCGCTTCTTTCCTTTAAGGAATTCAATTATCCATTTTTTAAATTTTTAAGTTTTTATTAACATATAATGTATTATTAGCCCCAGGGGTGCAGGTCTGTGTATCACCAGGTTTACACACTTCACAGCAGTCACCATAGCACATACCCTCCCCAGTGTCCATAACCCAACCACCCTCTCCCTACCTCCATGCCCCTAGCAACCCTCAGTTTGTTTTGTGAGATTAAAAGTCTCTTACGGTTTGTCTCCCTCACGATCCCATCTTGTTTCATTTTTCCCTTCCCTACCCGCCAAACTCCCCATGTTGCCTCTCAAATTCTTCATATCAGGAAGATCATATGATAATTGTCTTTCTCTGATTGACTTATTTCGCTCAGCATAATACCCTCTAGTTCCATCCACATCATTGCAAAAGGCAAGATTTCATCTTTTGATGGCTGCATAATATTCCATTGTGTATATATACCACATCTTCTTTATCCATTCATCTGTTGATGGACATCTAAGTTCTTTCCATAGTTTGGCTATTGTGGACACTGCTGCTATAAGCATTCGAATGCACATGCCCTTTCAGATCACTACATTTGTATATTTAAGATAAATAACCAGTAGTGCAATTGCTGGGTCGTAAGGTAGCTCTATTTTCAACTTTTTGAGGAACCTCCATGCTGTTTTCCAGGGTGGTTGCACCAGCTTCAATTATCCATTTTTAAGTAACTTAAAGGCCGACAGACCACTGATACTCTATTTTTTTCAGTCTTTTTCCTCATCTTTATCATTTTGAATTGTTTCTATTATTATGTAGTTAAAGTCACTATTTTTTTTCCCACAATGGCTAATTTGCTCTTAATTGTATCCAGTGTATTTTTCATCTTAGACTTTTTTTTTTTTAATATAGGAGAAGTTGATTTAGGACTTTTTCCCCCTTTCAAGTTTTCATTTACCTTCTGAAATATAGGTTATAACTGTTTTAAAGTCATTAAACACTAATTCTCTCAACTGTGTTATTTCTGTTTGGTCTGTTTCTGTTTATTGTTTATTGTTTTTTATCTTCCTTTGGATATTTTCCATCTTTTTAAATGCCTGGTAGTTTTTTTTTTTTTTTTAAGATTTTATTTATTTATTTGACAGAGACAGAGATCACAAGTAGGCAAAGAGGCAGGCAGAGAGAGAGAGAGTGGGGAAGCAAACTCCTTGCTGAGCAGAGAGCCTGATGCGGGGCTCGATCCCAAGACCCTGGGATCATGACGTGGGCTGAAGGCAGAGGCCTAACCCACTGAGCCACCCAGGCGTTCCAATGCCTGGTAGGTTTTTATAGTATGTTAGACATTGTGAGTTTTATAGGATGCTAGACCTTGTTTTATGCTATATTTTTCTAAATAGTTGGTTTTTTCCCCCCCTCAAATGCAGTGAAGTTCTTTGGGAAAATTTTCCTTCTTTTGAAGCTAACTTTAAGGTTTTATTTTAGTGGAGCCAGAACAATGTTTACTCTAGGTAGAATTTTTCTACACAAATGGTAAATCATCCATCTGAGTATCCTACCTGACTCCAAGGTTTTCTAATCTAGCTAGTAGGAACATAACTAGTTATGTCCCTGAATGAATTCTAGAAGTTGTTCTGCCTTTGCATTATCAGTAGCTCTTTCTCTGGCCTTTGGTGTTTCCTCACACACATGTGTTGATCAATATTCTGGTAAAGATTCAAGATTCTGGTAAAGATTTCAAATCTCTGAAGTTCTCCCTCTATATGGTCCTTATTTCTCTGTTACTCTGTCCTGTGAATTCTTGATGCCTTGGCCTCTCTGAATTTTCATCTCTGTTAGTGAAAGCTAAATTTAATGTTCAGATTTCTATTTTTAAAAAATTTGGCAGAGTTCTGAAAAAGGAATTTGGAGGAAAAGAACTATTAGGGAGCATTAAATTATAAAATTGTGAGGGTCTTAACCAAAGCAGGACAGTGAGGGTAAAGAGGAGATCATGGATTTAAGACATATTTAGAAGGGAAAATAGAGAAGACTTGGTTATCAATTAACCAGGGGTAAGGAGGGAAAAGAGATACACAGTTGGCTGCTAGGCTTCTAGCCTATCTGAGTGGGTAAGGATTGGGCTCCTCATTCAAAATAGAAAATGCAGAAGGGGAAAGACCAAACAAGTAGGGGACAAAGATGATGAGTTTAGTTTTCCACATACTAAGTTTCCTGAGACCTGTGGCATACTGGAGGAATATGCAACCAGTATCTCAGTTTGGTTCAATTTAACATTCACTGGATACCTACCATATGCTAGGAATTTTGCTAGGAACTGGACAGAGAAGGCAGAATAGGGTGCAGTAGTTTCCATTGGTGTAGAACACAAGAGATCTGGGGCACATATATAAGTTTGTTCTATAATAATGTCTTATTTACCTGACCACCAAACCTGAAAATTTGAAACAACCGTTGCATGTGTGAAAGTTAGGAAGAGAAGATCAATGAAATAAAGGTTTATATCCTTTCTTCCATAAATAAAGCCCCCAGTCCATTTTCTGAGACTTTTGACCCCAGTGTAATACAACTTCCAGGCTAGTTCTGACTCTCAGCCAAACTAATTTTCTGCTTCTGCTTCAAAGTAGGATATTAGAAGCAGGGAGAGGACTGCTAAAGGCAGTTATATTTTCAGGAGTGTGAACTGATCACTGACAGCTTGTCAAGAAAAGCAGGAAAACAAAATAGGGAAAGCACATCTAAGCCCAAGAATCTAGGTCCTACAACATATCAATAGCACTATGTTTATGTCTGTATTACAGTAATGACAGTTTATTGTGATGAACGTTTACAGTTATATGTTTTAATCATCAAGAACAATATTTATTATGCCAATTTATTTTCTGCAACATCTATCTGTTGCAAAATAAACATCTAATAGATTTGTATTATATGATTTCTTACAAATGTTAGTGGTCTCATTAAAACACAGATATTTTTCTACAATATTATAAATTAGGAACACTGGTTAACATTGTCTGGACTCCTTTATAACGGCTGATTAATAAAATGTCAAATTAGATGCTCAAGTAGGACAGTAGAGCCTTTGGTGGGGGAGGGGGAGTAGATGGCATTTTCATTAAACTGTTGTGTTTTACAATCCATCTCCACATCTCTTGGCCATTAGTAACCACAACCAATGGGGCAACACCTGGCTTAAAAAGTGGCCATGTTCACTTTATTCTTTCAAATTTACCATTAGTTCCTTTTCTTTTCTTTTCTTTTTTCCTACATCTAGTCTTGTTCTAGTACTCTAAGAAGTTCAACACAGGTAGAAAGTACAAGTAAATGAAGAGAGTTTTACTAGGAAGGCAAACCTGGCAGAAGAAAAGAAGTAAGCTTGATAAAAGGTGTATATCACTTCTAAATGTGTAAAATTGATTAAGGGTTGGGTTTTTTGGAGCCTGCATCTGGAGATCTGTTGAGAATTCTACAAATAATCAGATCAACAGAGGAGGAAGCAAGAGAAGTTTACAGTCACTGTTTATGGGCAATCTGGAGAATGTGCAGATATTGACTTATTTAAATATCAGTATATATACATTTACAGACTATAGCATAGAAATTTTAAAATGTTTAATGATGTAATGAACAAAAAAGTAGCAGAAAAAAGGTTTATTTTTGACCAAAATATTTATGAAATATACATGTTCATTTCAGAAAAAAATTACTGTGTTAAAATATTTAAACATGGGAAAACACTAGATAAAACATGATAAATAATATTTTTCTCACTAATGACTAGACCAGGAGAGTAAGCTGAGGTAAGACAACATTATAAGGAAACTTGAAGTACAAAGGAGATTAAACCTGCATTAGAAGCAATAAAGAGAAGAATTAAAGCTGTAGAATACTCAGTTATAACAAATGCAAACTTGGGAATTTTAACTCAAATTCCAAAGGAAGTGGGCAAAGAGATTACAGTGATTATAAAGTGATATACATGATGGAATGGCAATATACATAGTAGGTATACAAAAGTATTTCAGAAAAAATATATTGAGGAAGAATCTAATATTTTAAAAATTACTTATGGTCTAAAGAAATACCAGGTTACCATTGAGGTGACCTTTGAATATAGGCAAAGTAAATAGAGAACAATATCTAGAGTTCAAAGGCGTCACCTCCTTACCCTCATTACTTCCTCTACTCCACAAAAAGGCACAAGGACTCACAGGTGTCTTGCGTTAAATCTACCCAAACTTTGAAGAAAGATAATTCCCTTGATAGTTAAAATGTTTCAGAACACATATGAAGAGAAAGGCAACACTGGGATTCTGTCAGAGAAGTAAGCTTAAGTCTGCTGGTAAAACCTGAGGAAGAAACTTAAAACTGATTCTGAAGACACTCAATAAGATACCAGCAAATTGGATTGAGAAATAGAGTAAAAAATAATATACAGTGACCAAGTGAGATTCATAGTAACAATGTGAGACAGATAATACTAGAAATATGAGTATATTTTACACTATTAATAAATGAAAAATCATAGCATTATCTCCAAAGATGCCAAAATGCATTTGAAAATATTAACATTTATTCTTTTTTAAATTTTTTTAACATTTATTCTTGAACTTAAAATAAGTTTAATAAACTAGGGATAGTGGTATTTCTCAACATGATAACTACATACACAGACACACACATACACACACACCCCACGGATGTACAAAAACAAACACAAAGAGATATAAAACATGTGGATATAGGCAGACACACATTGCCCTTAATGGAGAAAAACTTGATGCATTCTCATTAACAAGGAAACAAGTTGAACTGTCTACTATTACAGTCATTAACAATCCTCAGAAGTACTGGTTAATAAAGCAAAAAACATAGTAGGCAGACTCTTTAAGAAAAAGAAAGCAAAATCATCAAATGATAAATTTATTTTATATAACAGGAAAACGTGTAAAAGTAAAAGTCAATTGAAAACTATTATAATAAACTATTTAGCAATATGTTGGGACACATAGTACTTCTTATATTCAAGAAGATATAAATATACCAACATGTCCACTGATGGATGAGTAGATGAAGTGTGATATGTACATAGAATGGAATCTTATTTAGTCTTAAAAAGAAGGAAATCCAGCAATAATCAAGAACATAGATGAACCTTGAGGTTATTATGCTAAGTGAAATAAGCCACACACGGACAAATCCTGCATGATTCCAATTCTATGAGGTTTTAAAATAGTCAAACTTACAGGATCAAAAAGTAGAATGATGGTTGCAGGGGGACAGGGAGATGGGGGAGGGAAATGTTCCCTTGCTAATCAGAGTATAAAATCTCAGTTATATAAGACTAAGTCGTAGCAATCTGCATTGCAACATTGAGCTCATAGTTAACAATACTGTATTGTGCCCCTTTAAAATTTAAGTGGCTAGATCACGTTACATGTTCTTACCACAATAAGATTTTTTAAAATACGTAAGTTAAAAAATGCATGAATAACCAAGTAGAAAATTCAACATTTAACTTTTAATACCATACTATAAATAGCATATCTTTTTATAAATATAAAAACAAAATATTATTAAAATGTCAATGTTTCCTGAATTTATACATTTATCACGGTCTAAACAAAAATGAAAGTTTATATTTTTGTTCCTTTGACTCAGAAAATATGATTCTTAACATTTTATCAGAGAATAAAAACATCGTAAAAGAATATATCTGAAAAATAAAACTAATATGACTTATTTACCTGCTTTCCCTGATATTAAAACAATTGTAGAGTCTTAGTAAATAAACGATTTGTCTTAATGCATGTACTTATAGATCAATGAAACAGAGTTGGAGTAGATCTAATATAAGGAATACATATATGATATACAAATTTACATTTTCTTCTCCAAAAGGAGAGTAAAATTACTGGTAATATCACAGTTGATTTGCACTTCTGGGTCATGTACTAGATTTAAAAGAAAAAAAAAAAACCTGGAGAAGTACTTATAGGATAAATAATTAAAATATTTTGAGGATGTTTTGGTAATTAAAAAAATTTAAATACCTAACACTGCTTCTGGAATTTACCTCTTCAAGCCTATCTGAGCTTAGTTACCAATTATAGAATTAGAATTCATCCACTGGTGCTTTGCATTTAGCCTACATATTTGCTAATGGGCTACACAGCTAAGAAGGAGGGCATGATTTTATTTCATTACAATAAAAAAGTTTGTATAATCTTCTTATGCCCTCATTTTTGCATGTAAATATTTGCTCTTTCTCAGGCTCAGCAACAGATAACTCTTCTCTGTTATGCCAGCTTAGTGTACCTAAAGGGAAGATTGTTGTTTGTACTCAATTAGGTATCAGAATCTTAAGGAAACCAAACCATACTTTTCCTTTGCAAGGTTTCTGTTCTCTGTCTTCTTTGACATTCAAATGTGTCAACTAACAGCTTGGAATGTTATTGCAGAAAAACAGAGTAGGATGTTTTGTATTTGTGATATAATCTTCCATGTGCACCAGATACTTAGGAATATCATGATCCTTTGCTGTCAGAGCAAATGCATGTGTGGCTTTTACAGTTACTACATCCCTAGGATGTTCTCCTTGCTATAATGTCCCCTTTTAAATTATATTTCATCTAATTTTGGATTGAGTTGGGAAAGAAAAATAAACCTCGACTGTCTGGATATGCAAAGAGTACACTTGAAGCAACGTCACTATATTGCATTAGTGGCAGAAACATGTAAAAAATTTAATTTTAAAAGTAGACTTTTACTGTTATTTAAAATAACAGAATAAGCAAAAATGGTAATTTCCTTCTTTGGATAAATAATATACTCTTATTTTTTAATAACAGTTGGCAAACAGGTTCTCATTTAAGACAATAATATTTTAATGTAAAGCATTATTTTATACATAAGGAGAAAAATATGAAGGATCAAATGAATTTATGGAAGTCTCATAATGCTTGAGATAGCTTATGTATTATATTCCAAATCTAGTGGTTTTCACACTAAAAAATGATGCTTGATCAGCTCGATCAGGAATAAGTCCAGATAACATACTCTAGTTGAATAAAGGGGCATCATCACAGCTTTACCCTGCTAACTGGATTTTTGTTATAATAAGAAATTAGGGGACCAAAAAAAATATACAAGGCCTGTCTTTTAACATTAGAGGGTAGGTATATTGATGTATAATATTGCTCTGTAGCAGTGTGGCCAGGAAAAATTAAGACTCCAGAGGCCAACCTTATGGGTCACCGCTGGACAGTTCAAATTATTCCCAGTACAAGAATCATGTTTCTGGGGGCACCTGGGTGGCTCAGTGGGTTAAAGCCTCTGCCTTTGGCTCAGGTCATGATCCCAGGGTCCTGGGATCGAGCCCCACATCAGGCTCTCTGCTCAGTAGGGAGTCTGCTTCCTCCTCTCTCTCTGCCTGCCTCTCTGCCTACTTCTGCTGTCTGTTAAATAAATAAATAAAATCTTAAAAAAAAAAAGAATCATGTTTCTGTGACAAGAAATTTTATCATGTCTTATTTTTATTTATTATAATCAGAAAATATTTCCTTAATTTTAAAATGGTATTAATACATCTGACTAATGAATACAAGGTTTTGCCAAAAAAATCCATTTTGATTAAACTGAGAAATAAAATATGATAAAACAATAAAAATTCTCACACGAATTTTTTTTTCTAGTATAAGCTTAGATGATCATTTTTTAAAAGATTTTATTGATTTATTTGACAGAGAGAGACACAGAGAGAGAGAGGGAACAGAAGCAGAGGGAGTGGGAGTGGGAGAAGCAGGCTTCCCACCAAGCAGGGAGCCCAATGCGGGGCTCATCTCAGGAGGCTGGGATCATGACCTGAGCCGAAGGCAGACTCTTTATGACTGAGCCACCCAGGCGCCCCTTAGATGATCATTTTGAAGAGAGTATGGAAAACTACTTGCTATATATTCTTCAGCTGTTTTTATTATATTGTCAACTATTTCTGTTCAATTTTTGCCTTGGTATTACCACATCTGCTATTTTAAAGTGCTTTCATATTGAATACATTAATATGTTCAAGCTGATTTAGAACAGTGCATTGCACATAGTAATTGCTCACTAAATATTAGCTGTGCTAGGAATACTTACTATTATATAATTACTTACTATTAATTATATAAATACTTACTATTATATAATTACTAGTTGTGTTAGTAATACTTACTATTTTTTACTTTTCCAATAACTCTTTCCTATTCTGTAGTAGTCTTACAAAATCTGTTTTCTACTTTAAGTAGATAAATTCCTGCCCCATTTGGTCTCCCTTTCTTCAAATATCAAATAAAAAATGTTTTCTCAAGGTACGCCACTGAATATTCACATCTCTTGTTCCTACTGCTCCCATATTACACATTTTTGTTGTTGTTTCTCTTGAAGATTTGCTTTAGGACCTATCTTCAAGTACTTGAAGATAATCAGAATCAAGTCAATTATAGGAAAGTCACTAATCCCTGCATTATATTGTCAATATTTGCCATGAATGTAGTCCTATTGGTTTTTTTGTACTCATGACTTGTGGATTTTCGAATTTTGTATTTCCCCAAACATCTATCACAGGTGGTATTTGTCTAACAGCTCAGCAATAGCTTGATGTTGGGAAAGAATGAAATCATTGCTGATGCTTCTATGCTTTATTATTTTAAGATACTCTACACTTTGTTTGCATTATTTTTGTAAGCCTCATGATTGTGTATTCAAAAATGTTTCTATGCACTCTTTATCTGTTATCATAGGAGATTTTTTTGTTTTCTAAGCCTTTTTGTCACACTATAAGTGAAATCACTATTTTTTGTATGTAGCAGGTAGAAGTTAGGCACACAAATTAAGGGGCCAGCATGAGCTAAGTACAGCTGAAAAAGTCTCCCAACATTACATACTGAGCGAACACTGGTAACCACCAGTGGGGACCTGGAATCTCCTACTTAAGTCTTACTAAGAGGAGGTCAAATTGCCCTATGCTCTAAACCAATCCACATGCCCTTCTTTTCCTCTAGTCAATTTAAGAATAACACTGGGCTGGCTTAATGGGAATGAAGCATCCATTCTACCATATGTTGTTTTGGTTTAATTTAAATGGATGTGAGTAACTTCTAAATCTAGGCAATATACAATATACTGTCCAGGAGGGCGCCTAGGTGGCTCAGTGGGTTAAAGCCTCTGCCTTCGGCTCAGGTCATGATCCCAGGGTCCTGGGATCGAGCCCCGCATCGGGCTCTCTGCTCCGTGGAGAGCCTGCTTCCTCCTCTCTCTCTGCCTGCCTCTCTGCCTACGTGTGTCTCTGTCTGTCTAATAAATAAATAAAATCTTAAAAAAAAATTTAAAAAAATATATATATACTGTCCAGGAGGGGAATATACACTACTGACCAGAATTCATTTGTGCTATTTCAGGAATTCTGGACATTTTGGACAGGCTGCACGAAGGAGAACATATACTAAAGGAAAATCAGAGATAGATAGGAAAACAGATATTTTTTAAAGTTCATTTCAGTGATAAAATATATTGTAAAGCCAAATAATGGTATCAATGTGAGATGTGAGATGATTCTAATTACTACTTTGTAACTGGTCCTTGACTGAAGATAATTGGTTGAGACTGAAAACAAGAAGGGACCTTGTTATGTATTTCAAAACCAATAAATTTGTGTCATTATGACCTATTCATGGAGGTTTTATTGCTAATGCATGTAGAAATACCATATTTTAATTAGTAAGTTGTAATAAATAGGATTGTAGCACATGACAACATCTATCAGTGTATATTTTAGAAGTACTAATGTCCTTTAACATAATGATAAGAAAGAGGCTCTTTGCACCTCTATGATTTTGCCTGACCACTGATTACCACAGGAGCTCAGTGGCTAAGGGATGAAACTTGATGATGGAAAGCTGTGGAAAGTGCAACCAATAAACAAACCCAAGCTAAAGCTTGGTTCTATAAACCATGGCTGCCATGCTGAGTGAGTAATTATGCTATTGCAGAAATGATAAATAATGCTGTGCTATCTTCCCTGGGAAAATGAAGTATTTCTTGCCCCTCAAATTGCTAAAGGTGAAACCTGCTTTCTGGGACCAATCTGTTAGAAGGGAAATAATCTGACAAGATAATTCTTTTTAAAGGGCTACATGTTTGCTTCTATAGCATGAAAATATTTAGTTTATAAATTTTGCCTGCCCTCTTGTCATGTTGTGAGGAGGAAAATTAAGGCCTAATTGAGATTCAAAGGAACAGGTTTTGAAAATTGGAATTTCAGAATAATCTTGATTATGATTATGATTCTTATTTAGTTTCATTTAATAATTATTTTACTTTAAATATTTGAACAGGGGAGGGACAGAGAATGATTATTATTTAATCATATTGTGGAAGGCTAAATATAAAATAGTGCAGAATTAGTGTATGAATGGTGTCTGTATGTATATCTCACTGGATACTGAAAAGTCATCAGATTAAGTCTAAACTCTCAACGTCCCATTGATATTATATTTATTGGAATACTTGTCAAATATTATAAGGAATTTCATTTCCATCTTCTTTCCATATTGATTAAAATTATGTGTGAAACTCATCTAAGCTGGGCCACCTCTAGTCCAACCCAGCAGCAAGTCAGCATCCCATCCAAAAAAGCATGAAGTTCTAAAGAGAGACTCAAAATGAATATTGACCTTTACTAAAGATCTCTTGAGGAAGCAATAATGAGGTAATTCATAACACAGCACACAGCACAACATGCCTACAATCCTCTTTCAAGAAAGTTTCATTACACATAACCATAGTTCATATTTTCTCCTCCTTCTCACTTAAAACCCCCTCATGCCAAGAGGCTTCTTTCTTGTCCTTCCTGCTCTGGATTGTGCCTGCTAGCCTCCAGATATTTAAAATTTCATGCTATTAACCCGGAGACTCCCCATAGCACACAGTTTGGGACGGTAGAGTCCATCCCCTTTGACTGCTCTGCTGGGATCCTGAGGAATGAGCTTCCCCATTCAATCGAGACATTTTCAATGAACTTTGTTACTTTGGGTGGGCTGGGGGGAAGGGAGGGCGGAGACTGTCTTCAAATGCTAGTTTGTACAGTACATTTGTACTGTTTAATGTCTTTTGAACTTTGTCAAATTATTACTATATAACCTGAGTCAATATTATGATTATAGAAAATAACTAATATGGTTATATAATTATAAAACATAACTTGAGATAAGTTCTTCTTACAATTTACTTCAATTGATGAAGTTTGTATGGTGATGATTAAAGCAGAATGCATTTTCACAGCAAAGAGAAGGAAAGATATTTAGCAGGGATCTGGAATTCCAGAGCCCTTGATGTGATTCCTGTGGTGAACACAAGCTCATGAAAGAGGTACAAAGTAGGAACACAAAAGAAAAAGGATTATACTTTGAACTATTAAAGCTTTGGCCTTTATGGCTAGCTAGCCAACCTCCATAGTGACACCACCTGTGAGTTTCAAGGACTATTCCTGCCCCTTGGACCAAAGGCTTAGATATTGTGTTTTATGCCTACACTTAATTTTTACTTTTAGGTTTTAACTACTCCAGTGAAGAGAAAAGGCAAGTAACTATAACTTTAAGAAAAAGATCAGTGAGGAAAATTATATATATGTTCCCCCCCCCAAAGCTGAGAACACCTGAATTATGTCCACTAGGAAAATCTTCCCCATCTTCTAAGGTCTCAGTTAGTGTTAGTGCGTGTGTGGGGTAGGGGGAGATGGCAGCATGACAACCTAAATTTTTGTCTTTGACCTATATCATCTACCTTCTCCTACGTGCAGAGTTAGAATACTATATTCACACTGTACATTAAAACATGTGAGTTATAGTTAAGGTTACTACTAAAAAACTCATTGTTAGTCAATTTCTACTCAGATGTTATATAGCCAAGAATAATTTCCCAATGATACTCTGTAACCTTCTATAAGTGACTAAGAATAGTCATAAAGCCCAAATGAAATAATTTATATAGTATTATGTATGAAATAATTTATATAGTATTATGTATTCTTTTTTGGAAATGAAAATTTACAATCTGAGTTACTGAAAATAAAAAAAAACCTAATTTAATATGGGAATTCATATCATTAACACTTTTTTAATGCCTTATATTAGTAAGCCTGTATTCAAGGTAATATCTCAGATTATACACCCAAATTAATCTAAATTCTCAGTAGACAACACCATACTGTCAAAATCACGCTGATACAAGGTCCCAAAGAAATAGAAGCTTGATATCAGAAGGTTAATAATTTTTGGACATATCAATGTGGTAATAAAAGCAAGCTGTGAATTAGACACAGATACAGAGATTTGAATACTAGGGACTGTAAATCTAAATTTGTCACATATAAGTATAACCTATTGGAAGACAGTTCTTCATATGGTCCTCACATTTCTGTATATCTTACAAGCAGAGATACTGAGCATCCTTCGAACTACCTCATCAAGAACATTTGTGTGGTGAACAATCTAGGAAAACAGGGACAATATCTAACTCCAGAACAAAGGCCCCATTTGCTTAGAACCTTGAAGATCATGATAGTGTCTTCTTGCTGAGCAAAAGCAGGTATTCTTCTACTTCCCATTATAAAAGATATGGGTTCCCTAAACTCAAAGTTTCTTTCCTGCAATGCAACCCATTTTGTGAGCATGTCACCCAGTCTTCTTCATATTGATTTTTGTGAATTGGGGTTTAGAAAGCCAATGCAAAACTGCTGAGACTCTGGCTATTGTTATTATGTAAGAACCTCTTGGTTTCTGCTATCATCCATGAGGCTATGGTTAGATGACTTCCTAGTAGGACAAAATCTCCCATCCTTCATAGTTATAGACACATCTCATACTGAGGATGGTACAAATGGACATGACAGATGTAAAAAGCTGGTAAACATTTCCACTAAAGAGCTTTCCTAAATAATAATAATAATAATAAATTTAAAAAGAGCTTTCCTAGACCCAAGGATCTTTTCCACAGAATTTAAATTTGAATAGTAACAATAAAGTTCTAAGTGAATTTGCCTGGAAAAAAATTGCAATCCTGAAGAGTTTTACAATACTCAGAAATCAGTGATTTGTTCAGTTTTTTTTTTAATACAAATTGTTTCTATGCACTAGCCATAAAAAAATCGCTTAAGTTTCACTTTCAGTAACAATTTTATCTCACATTTGGAAACAGAATCTGGTCCTTACTGTAGGAAACCTACTACAAGATATGTCATAACAATTAATCCACTACAGTGGTTTATATACCTGCAGATAAAAGAAGCTTCACTTCAAAAATTCTTGGGACTTAAACATGATTTCTCCTCTTTTTTAAGAGGAAAATTACATGTTGCATAAAAGTCACTTCATTTTACAATGTACTGTATAAGAGTAGGTTGTTAGGAGTGCATGCTGGTTTGCCTTTATTCTGTACTAAGGAGCTTCTGCAGCCCTCACAGTTTGTTTAGCAATTCCTCCATTCACCACTAGTTGGCATCGTAGTAGTCTTTGCAGAAAATGTTCCAAATAGTTCTAACTATCCCGTCTTCATTACTCGTCCCTCTCATTCTGAGCAGGTCAGTCCTCCAACTACATGCTCATTTGCTGACAACACTGAGACCTTCTGCAGTTTTGCTTCTTACCTAAACTTTTTTTCTTTCCTTCCTTCCTTCCTTCCTTCCTTCCTTCCTTCCTTCCTTCCTTCTTCTTTCTCTCTTCTTCTTCTTCTTCTTCTCCTCCTCCTCCTTCTTCTTCTTCTTCCTTCCTTCCTTCCTTCCTTTTTTTTCTGTCCTTCCACATAACTCCTTTGTTTCACTATTTTCTCAGAAGGAAGAAATATTCCCCTAATTTACATGCCTGAAACTTTCATTCTTTTCTCTTCCCCTAACCTCAATCCATAAAAAGTATTACAGGATATTGAAAAGTCACTATTTTTTCTCTTTTGTCACATACTTATTGAGATGTTAATTCTCTTCTGCAGTATATTTTAAGAATTATGAAGCTGGTCCATCTAGCATTAGCCCATCATCCACTTCCAGGTTAAATAAGAGCACTTTTTTTTTTTTTTTTCAAATAGGGCAAGGATTTCTCTGAAGAGAGTATTGGCATATTAGTGTGGAATAATACAGAATGCTATTGAGCAACATGGAAGGAATCAGATGCTTCTCCTCACTTCAATCCTAGTATAACATTCAAAATTTCTATTAAAACAAACAAACAAACAACAACAACAAAAAACAGAAAACCTACCTAAAGTGTTAACTAAAAACATTTGAATAAGGGAACAATTTACAGAGTTGTGGAGAAACTTGTAAGAACCAAAAATGGAACATGAAATAGTCTGTGGAGCAAACAACAAAGAGGAATTATTGTGATTCTGGGCCTGAAGGGAGGAAAACAGAATTAGTGGTTCTCAGGCCCCAGGAAAACAGCAGCTATACAGCTAAAGGAGAGGGCTTCCAGAAGGAATTATACATTCAGGAGAGGAACAGAGTCACTGCCAACCTGCAGGCTCGCAGGGATGGGGTCAGTAGAACAAATACCACAGATTCTATTTCCCCCAACACTTCCTTTTTCCTTATGGTGCTAGAACTAACCAGAAGCCAGAGGACTCAAAGTTGGGGCACACCACCCCAGGATAAATAGAGCAGGCTGCCTTTAAATGCCTGAAGATTAGAGACTGCTTGAGCTGGAGACTTTAGGCATGAGGTGTTTCAATGTTGCCAAAAGTCAGGGCAAAAATTTATTTGTTTTCTGTGTGCTCTATGTTTAAGCCTAATGAAAATCTATCTTTAGTAAAAATTTTGTTACCCAAAGCGATAATCAGAGATGACTGTAACAGAGGAGCAGACCTCTGGCACCTAAGGCTTGAGACAGAAGTCCTAAGGGTTCTGCCAGATACAAGAGCTGAAGATAGGCATGGAGGTTGGGGGTGGAAAACTACCAGCAGTGATTTCCCAAGGAACCCTGGGGGCCCATAGCAGAGTCAGCTTTGGACATTTGCCTCAACCAGAAGGAACCATTGTCTGATAACACTTTGGTTATTCAAAATTTTATCTTTTCCCTTTCTTCCAACTTCACTCCCTCAATCCAAATAACAGCTAGTGAGTGAGGCATAAAAAGCACGAGAAAGTGAAGCTGACCTTGCATCATTTTCCCTTGAAATGTTTCCAGCCTGAAGGAGAAATGGCTGGTGGAGTAGGAAATTTACCCTAGTGGAGTTTACATGTACAAGACCTGATTGGAATATTTAATCTTTCAAATTTGAGACGATAAATTAAGGCCTGAGTGTGGTAAGAAAAGTTGTGCTATCTGAGACTTTATCCAGGGATATGAGGAACAAATCCACAGATATTCAAACATAGTGGTCCAGAAAGAGAAAGCCAGTTTGTAATTTCCCCCATTGCAAGTCCAGTTCCTGCAATGAATTATGACATTTACAACATTCTTTCTTGACCTCGTACATTCTGCCTACAAACGGGCTTAGATGTCCCACATTCTAAAAGTCTCCCCAACTCCTGACAGTATTAATTCATCGAGTCCTGGATTTCAGCTTTTTCCTTTTTTTTTTGCCCAATACTTACATAGTAGGTTTTGGTGGTATTCCCTCTCGTGATTTTATCTTAATTATTTTGATTTAATTGTCTTGGCATTTTAATCTCTAACTTTTGGAATTAATTCTGTACGAATACCACCAGTGATTTTATACTTAAAAAAAAAAAAAAAAAGGATCTGGTGGATTACCTGAAAATTTCCTTCCTGGAAAAGCCTTACCTGCTTTGTTCAAAATAGTTCTTCCTATGCCTGCTATATTAGTTATTTGACAACTGTGGAATTTAGCTTCATTAAATGTTAGGTATTCTAGACTGATTCTCAAAATCTATTCTTTTTGCTTTTTCATTTGTTTTTAATCCTTAATTTATTATTAGATATTTTTCAGGGATTTTTTTTCCCTTAAATTTCTGGTTCTCTAAGTCATTTCCTTCTCTAGATTATCCCTCCAATTTTTTTTCTTCATTTTAAAACACCTTTATAAGATTATATGTGCATTTTAAAAATAAAAATCAAGTAGTAATAAATATTAATAATAAATATGGTCAATTTCCATCCTTTAGTCCACTTATGTTCTCCAAAGGTAATAGTACTAATTCTCATAGCTATTATTCTGGTATTTATTTCCTTCTTTCTAAATAAAATGGGTTGTTGTGACACATTTTTTCATTAAATACTGTAATCATGGTAGATAGTAATATGGTTATACAATACTTAACATCTGTAGATTAGTAATATAGTTAAATAATATAATATTCAAGTGAAGCAGTATTAATATGCTTTTTTTCCAAAGATTTTATTTATTTATTTGACAGATCACAAGTAGGCAAAGAGGCAGGCAGAGAGAGAAGAGGAAGCAGGCTCCCCACTGAGCAGAGAACCTGATGTGGGGCTCGATCCCAAGACCCTGGGATCATGACCTGAGCTGAAGGCAGAGGCTTAACCCACTGAGCCACCCAGGTGCCCCAGTATTAATATACTTTTGACTAGCAAATATTATTTAATTCAGGTATTAGAAATTATTTTCCTTATAACTTGATGCAACTTTTGCTTTTCCAATGATAGAAATTTCCTACTCTGCTTTGTTTTTGGCTTTTAACATGCTTTTCTAATTACTGGCCAAGGCTTGTCGTACTTCAAATGATTGACCAATGGTTTGTCAATGACCTCTCCTACATTTGATGTCCTACATTTTTATCTGTAATAAATATTATTTTCTTTCATTTTAAAATCAATTTCATATTACCTTTCGTTTTAGAATTTGTGTATATGATCCATCTATACTATGAAATCAAAATTATTTAAGGAGAAGAATCTTATTTAATCATCTTGTACTCTTCATGGTATTTATGAAATCCATGTTATTTGAATTTAAATGAACTCACTTGAATATGTACATGCTATCTTTGCAAAGAATGTGTCAACCTAAAGATAATCGGTGAGTCATTTCATAAAGCTGCTGTATAATACATATCTTAAAATTTGCTGTTCCATTTCAAGTAATAAATGTACTTTAGTGCATGCATATATGAAGGTATTCATAATAAAAAGCAGTTATTAGGGTTATAAGGAAATTCAGTATGGCATAACATGAAATATGCCATTTTAAACAAACAACTACCAATTCTTAGGATATTATCTCTGTGCATAAGTAATGTGTTTACTGACATAGAAAGCATTATTCACAACTGCTTGACGAGAAGCCCCATAGTTTTTCATTTTTTTAATATAAATTGAGTGATTTAGTTTTGAGAAAATTAATGATCATTTATTCTACAATTAATTTTGTATTTCCTATTATAAAGGGACAGTTGTGATTAAACAAAAAAAATTCTAATATAGATGTGCAGTTTATTCTTGGATATGGAACATGTGAGCCAATAAAGACAGAAAGTTAAATTTAATAAATTCTTAATCTGTTTTACTTCAATATCTTAACACCATTAATAGTCTGAAGGAGGTCATTAAGATAAAAAACATAGTTAATATTTTTGTAGTGACCCATTACCTAACAATATCGATCTGCATTTTAACTTAATTTGGAGTGATTCAGTTTGTCAGCAGCATCTCTATTAATATATAAATTGAAACCAGCAAATACTTCTTCTAGAAATCTATTTAAAACTGAGGAAGGGAGAGTTAAAATGACCTGTTTTTTAATCATTGGCATATCTAATTACCTATGTTATCCATGTCCCCCGTAATTAATGTTAGGAAGGGTTAGCTATTTACTCTTAAATCTTCTATGTTTCCTCAGATCATAAAGAGTGACTAACATGAGAGAGTGGGGGGAGGTGTCAAAAGAGCCTAAATGTTTATCTTTTTTATTTAATCTTTCCTTGCAATAATTTATGTTTAGTTTGACAGTGTTCAGATTATCTATGACAATCACTTGTGAGGAAAATAATCACTTCAGTTTGCCTGAAGGTAGCATGTTAATAAAAACCTGGACATGGATGGTCATTTGTGCTAAGAGAAACTATAATTTGGATATCCATCAAAATTTACCTTAATTTTTAGAGACTACTTAGTAAGAATCAGAGAGGGAGGGAGGGAGGAGAAGGAAGGGAAGAGAGTGAAGGAAGGGAAAGAAGGGAGGAAGACGGAAAGACAGAAGAAGGAAGGAAGGGAGGAAGGGAGGGAAAGAAAGAAAATTGCAAAAAATATGCAGAGAATGGGAAGAGCTGAAAGAACTGAAAGTTGGGTTATCAATTGCTGCTTAGAATGAAACCACTGCTTCTTTGTAGAGAATAAATTCTAGGAGACAACCCTGATATGGGAAGATAAAAATGAAGAAATTGCAGCCAACCAGATGTGAGATAATAGTCTTTAAGGAGTGAGCTAAGAAGGGAAACAAGAAGTAGAGGATTTTTTGATGTGCTTGGGAGGGAGAGTAAATTTAATTCAATGTCCTGAAGGATGACTTATAGAAGGAAAGAGTGTAATCAATGGCTACTCTTACATTACTGGGTTGGACAACCAGAAAATAATGGATTATCACTGGATGGGGAAGATTTTGATGGAGGTGGAATCAAAATTAATAGTATGATTATCTTAAGTTAGATAAAGAGAGAGGTTAAGCCTTTATTTTAAATTATTCTCTAATTTCTTCCTACTATCTTGTGATGTATATGTGCCTTTTTCCTTTCCTGCTCCCCAACCCTTCCCTAATATTAAGTTACTTTGTAGCTTAAGTATTGAAAACTTCATTGATTTGAAATATCAGTTTCTGGATTTATTTATTGGCACTTTTTTTTCCTTTTTTTTAAACTTAGTAATGTGTATTTCTTCTCTCTTGTTAACCTTGCCTTTTTAGCACTTTTTAAATTAAATGTTTAATTCATTTTATTATACTTTCCTTTTTAAGGAACATAAATATTTAAAGGTATTTTGTATTTTTTTCAGAACAGTTTTTCTATAATCCAGTCTTGATATGAAATACCTTCACAACCATTATTATAAAGATATTCTACCAATTCAGTTTTTGTTTTTTACTTGGGTTAGAGGTATTTAGTAAAGGGTTTAAAAATTAAATAACAAAAACTAAATAATTAAGAGTTTTCTCAGTATTTTATAATCTCATAATTAAAGTCTTTTAACAACATGTGTGTCTTTTCCATTGTTAAATTTATTATCTGACTTATTTCAGTATTCTATAACACCTGACATAAGGGTATCCTACTTTTTATACAATTGAATATATGAACATATATATTTACACGTATGTATTACATTATTTTATTTATATTTTCCCAACTTTTACTAATATTTTGCCTACTTTCATTTTCATGGTCTTAAAGAGGGATATTAAAGTCTTTTAACATTAGTGTCTTTTTTCTTTGTATCTCTTACAGTTAATATAGTTATTGCTTTACGTGTTTTGAAGCTATACTATTTGGTACATAAGGATTCATGAAAGAGAGTCTTATACAATTATTCTTTTATGTCATGTTGTTATTAAAATTCCTATCTTTAAAGCTGATTATTTAAGTTATAAAATCCTAAATTTTTTTTGCTTAAATAAATCCAATATTATCAACAGTATGATGGATTTAGATTGTGGTAATTTAAAAATGCACATCCTAGTACTTAGAAAGAAAAGAGTAAAAGAAAGAAAAAAATGCATGCCCTAAATTTTAGTAAAATAAAACAGGTTGGAGGAAGCAAGATGGTGGAGGAGTAGGAGACTGAAATATCATTAGTGCCAGGAGTTTAGCTAGATAGTTATCAAACCTTTCTGAACACCTACAAACTCAACAGGAGATTGAAGAGAAGAAGAGAAGCAACTCTAGGAACAGAAAATAGACCATTTTCTGGAAGGTAGGATGTGTGGAGAAGTGAATCTGAAGAGATAGGAAGATAGACCATGGCAGGGAGGAGGCAGCTCCCAGCAAGTGAGAGAGCAGCAGATCACAAAATTGGAACTTTTAGTTAGAAGTCTGCTGCACTGAGGGACATTTCTCCAGAGGCTAAAGTGGGGAGTGGAGCCCTCAAAGGGACAGTATGGTCTCAGGTCCCATGGGGTCACAGAAAGACCAGGAGAGCTGCCAGGTATTGGAGCAGTGAAGCTGGCTGCAGAGACAGAGCCAAGGAGTATGCTCTCATCTCGGGGTTACCTTAAACCATGATCCAAGGCACAGTCAGTATCTGCTCTTAGAGCAAGGACCCCACAAGTGGCAGATCTGGAGAAACCTCCCTTCCTTCCTCTTCCAGGAGGAGTGGCATGGGAGAATATGGCAGGAATCTACTGGGTTTGGAAACTCCAAACAGGGCTGTGAGCCAGAGATGGAAACACTCGATCACAGGCTGGGTGAGCACGGAGTGCAGCCATAGACCAGGGAGACAGGAGGGATTGACTGCTTTTCTCTGAGGGAACACTAAGGAGTGGGGCCCTGAGTCCTCAGCTCCTCCAGGCCAGAGATTGGGAGGTCGCCATTTTAATTCCCATCCTCCAAAGTTCTACAGAAGGCATTCAGGGAACAAAAGCTTCTGAGAGCGAACCCACGAACCAGAGCAGATTACTTAGCCTGGCCCCTGGCAGGATGGTGCAGTTCCACCTTGGACAAAGACATTTGAGAATCACTGCAACATGCCCCTCCCCCAGAAGATTAGCAAGGACATCCAGCCACGACCAAGTTTACTGATAAATGAGAACTATCAAACTCCAGAGCTAGGAGAAAGCAACACATAGAATTCATGGCTTTTTTTCCCCATGATCCCTTAGTCTTTCAAAGTTAAATTTTTTAAATTTTATTTTTTTCTTATTCTATTTTTTTAACTTTTCCTCTTTCCTATTTTAACGTTTTTTTTTAATTTATCTTATCAATACCTCTTCAAAAAATCTTTTTAAATTTGCATTGTTATAGTCACATTTATCCCTTCATTGTATTTAACCTTATTTTTTGTATACATGTAGGTTTTTTTCTTTAAAATTTTGGGATACAATTTCTCCTAATAGATCAAAATATACCCTAACTCTAGCGCATGGCTTTGTTCTAGTCTCCAGCCTGATCACATTCTCTCCTCTTTTTTTCCCTTTTTCCAACTAACTTATCAATTCTTTTTTTAGAATATTTTCTTTAATTTTCATCTTTACAATCATATTCCATCCCTTCATTGTGTTTACCCCTAATATAAGTTTTTGTATATATATGCGTTTCTCTTTCTTTAAAATTTTGGGAGGTAGTTTTTTCTAAGAGACCAGAATACACCCAAAATCAAGTGGGTTGCTCTGTTCCATTTACCAGTCTAATAAATAAATTATATATATATGTATATATGTATGTATATATATATATGTATATACGTATGCATATATATAAAATTTTCCCTCTTTCTCACTCTGTTCCAGTTTTGGGTCTCTTCTGAGTTGGTTAGCATATATTTTTCTGGGGTCTTTGTCACCCTTTTAGTATTTTGTTCTCTCATTCATCTATTCTTATCTGGATAAAATGACAAGGCAGAAAAACTCACCACACACACACACACACACACACAAAAGAGGCAGCACCAACAACAGCTAGGGACCTAATCAATACAGACATTAGTAACATGTCAGCTCTAGAGTTCAGAATGATGATTATCAAGGTGCTAGCTGGGCTCCAAAAAGCATGGAAGATATTAAAGAATCCCTTTCTGGAGAAATAAAAGAACTAAAATCTAACGAAGTTGAAAAAAAGCTGTTAATGAGGTGAAATAAAAAAAATGGAGGCTCTTACTGCTAGGATAAATGAGGCAAAAGAGAGAATTAGTGGTATAGAAGACCAAATGATGGAGAGTAAAGAAGCTGAGCAAAAGAGAGACAAAAAACTACTGGACAAAAAGGGGAGATTTGAGAGATAAATGATACTATAAGGTGAAACAATATTAGAATAATTGGGATCCTAGTAGAATAAAGAGAAAGGGGGGCAGAAGGCATATTGGGGCAAATTATAGTAGAGAATTTTCCTAATATGGCAAAGGGAACAAGCATCAGAATCTAGGAGGCACAGAGAATTCCCCTCAAAATCAATAAAAATAGGTCCACAACTCATCATCTAATAGTAAAACTTACAAGTCTTGGTGACAAAGAGAAAATCCTGAGAGCAGCTCGGGACAAGAGGTCTGTAACATGCAATGGTAGAAATATTAGATTCACAGCAGACCTATCCACAGAGACCTGGCAGGACAGAAAGGGCTGGAATGAAATATTCTGAGCACTAAATGAGAGAAATATGCAGCCAAGAACACTATATCCAGGGAGGCTGTCATTGAAATTAGAAAGAAAGTTAAAAAGCTTTCAGGACAAACAAAAATAAAAAGAATTTGCAAACACCAAACCAGCCCTACAGGATATATTGAAAGAGGTTCTCTAAGCAAAGAGAAAGCCTGAAAGTAACAGTCCAGAAAGGAACAGAGACAATATACAGTAACAGTCACCTTACAGGCCATATAATAGCACTGTAATTAGATCTTTCAATAGTTACCCCGAATGTAAGTGAGCTAAATGCCTCAACCAAAAGACACAGGGTATCAGAATGGACTAAAACAAACAAACAAACAAGACCCACTGATATGCTATCTACAAGAAACTCATTTTAGACCCAAAGACACTTCCAAATTTAAAGTGAGGGCATGGAAAATCATTTACCATCCTAATGGGCATCAAAAGAAAGCTGGGGTGGCAATCCTTATATCAGGTAACTTAGATTTTAAGCCAAAGACTTTAATAAGAGATGAGGAAGGACACTATATCATACTTAAAGGATCTGTCCAACAAGAAGATCTAACCATTTTAAATATCTATGTCCCTAATATGGGAGGAGCCAATTATATAAACCAATTAATAACAAAATCAAAGAAATACATTGACAATAGTACAATAAGAGTAGGGGACATTAATACCCCTTTCACTGAAATGGACAGATCATCTAAGCAAAAGATTATCAAGGAAATAAAAGCTTTAAATGACACACTGGGCTAGATGGACATCACAGATATATTCAGAACATTCCATTCCAAAAGAGAGAATACACATTCTTGTCTAGTGCACATTGAACATTCTCCAGAATAGATCACACCCTGTGTCACAAATCAGGTCTCAACCAGTACCAGAAGATTGGGATCATTCCTTGGATATCTTCAGACCACAATGCTCCTAAGCTAGAACTCAATCATGGAGGAAAGTTGGAAAGAACTCAAATATAAGGAGGCCAAAGAGCATCCTACTAAAAAGAATGAATAGGTTAACCAGGAAATTAAAGAAGAATTGAAAAAATAATTCATGGAAACAAATGAAAATTAAAACACAGCTCTTCAAAATCTGTAGGACACAGCAAAGGCAGTCCTGAGAGAGAGTATATTGCGATACAAGCCTTTCTCAAGAAACGGGAAAGGTCTCAAGTACACAACCAAATCCTCCACCTAAAAGAGCTGGAGAAAGAACAGTAAAGAAAGCCTAAACCCAGCAGGAAGAAGAGAAATAATAAAGATCAGAGCAGAAATCAATGAAATAGAAACCAAAAATCAATAGAACAAATCAACGAAACTATGAGCTGGTTCTTTGAAAGAATTAATAAGATTGATAAACCACTGGCCAGACTTATAAAAAAAAAAAAAGAAAAGAAGAAAGAAAGAAAGAAAGAAAGAAAGAAAGAAAGAAAGAAAGAAGACACAAATAAAATCATGAATGAAAGAAAAGAGATCACAACCAACACCAAAGAAATACAAACAATTATAAGAACATATTATGAGCAACTATACACCAGCAAATTTGACAATCTGGAAGAAATGGATGCATTCCTAGAGATGTATAAACTACCAAAACTGAACCAGAAAGAAAAGAAAACCTGAACAGACCCATTACATTAAGGAGATTGAATGAGTTATCAAAAATTTCCCAACAAACTTTTGATGGCTGCATAGTATTCCATCGTATATATATACCACGTCTTCTTTATCCATTCATCTGTTGATGGACATCTAGGTTCTTTCCATAACTTGGCTATTGTGGACATTGCTGCTATAAACATTCGGGTTCACGTGCCCCTTTGGATCACTACGTTTGTATCTTTAGGATAAATACCCAGTAGTGCGAAATCTTACCATTTGCGACGACATGGATGGAACTAGAGCGTATTATGCTTAGCGAAATAAGTCAACTGGAGAAAGACAACTACCACATGATCTCCCTGATATGAGGAAGTGGAGATGCAACGGGGGTGGGAGTTAAGGTGGTAGGAAAAGTAAAAATGAAAGAAGATGGGATCGGGAGGGAGAAAAACCAAAAGAGACTCTTAATGTCATAAAACAACTGAGGGGGGTGGGGGGAAGAGGGGTTGGGTGAGGGTGGTGGGGTTACATCATATGTTTAAATAAAGCTTAAATAAAGTAAAAAAAAAAATAAAGCAGAAAACTTAAAAAAAAAAAATTTCCCAACAAACAAGAGCCCGGGGCCAGGCAGCTTCCCAGGGGAATTCTGTCAAACAATTCAGGAAGAATTAATTCCTATTCTCCTGAATCTGTTCCAAAGAATAGAAATGGAAGGAAAACTTCCAAACTCATTTTATGAGACTAGCATTATCTTGATCCCCAAACCAGACAAACACCTCATCAGAAAGAAGAGTTATCAACATCCTTGATGAATACAGATGCAAAAATTATCACCAAAATACTAGCCAATAGGATCCAACAATACATTAAAAGGATTATTCACCATGACCAAGTGCGATTTATTCCTGGGCTGCAAGGATGGTTCAACATCCACAAATCAATGTGATACAATACATTAATAAAAGAAAGAACAAGAACCATATGATACTCTCAATGGATGCTGAAAAAGCATTTGACAAAGTATAGCATCCTTTCTCAATTGAAACTTTCAAAGTGTAGGGATAGAGGGTTCATACCTCAATACCATGAAAGCAATCTATGAAAAACCCACAGCGAATGTCATTCTCAGTGGGGGAAAACTGAGAGCTTTTTCCCGAAGGTCAGGAACACGGCAGGGATGTCCACTATTACCAGTGCTATTCAACAGAGTAGTAGAATTCCTAGCCTCAGCAATCAGACAACAAAAAGAAATAAGAGGCATTTGAGTCAACAAAGAAGTCAAACTTTCACTCTCTGCAGATGATATGATACTTGATGTGGAAAACCCAAATGACTCCACTCCCAAACTGCTAGAACTCATATAGGAATTCAGTAAAGTTGTAGGATATAAAACCAATACACAGAAATCAGTTGTAATTCTATACACCAACAGCAAGACAGAAGAAAGGGAAATTATGGAGTTGATCCCATTTACAATTGCACCCCAAACCATAAGATACCTAGGAATAAACCTAACCAAGAGGCAAAGAATCTGTACTCAGAAAACTATAAGGTACTCATGAAATAAACTGAGGAAGACACATAGAAATGGAAAAATGTTCCATGCTCATGGATTGGAAGAACAAATATTGTGAAAATATCTATGCTACCTAAAGCAATCTACACATTTCATACAATCCCTATCAAAATACCATCAGTTTTTTCGAAGAAATGGAACAAATTATCCTAAAATTTATATGGAAGCAGAAAAGACCCCAAATTGCCAGAGGAATGTTGAAAAAGAAAGCCAAAGTCAGTGGCATCACAATTCCAGACTTCAAGCTCTATTACAAAGCTGTAATCATCAAGCCAGTATGGTACTGGCATGAAAACAGACACATAGATCAATGCAACAGAAAGAGAGCCCAGAAATAGACCTTCACCTCTATGGCCAACTAATTTCCAATAAAGCAGGAAAAAATTTCCAAAGGAAAAAAAAGGCAGTCTCTTCAACAAATGGTGTTGGGAAAATTGGACAGCCACATGCAGAAGAATGAAACTGGACCATTTCGTTACACCACACACAAAAAATAAACTCAAAATGGATGAAAGACCTCAATGTGAGACAGGAATCCATCAAAATCTCTGAGGAGAACACAGGCAGCAACCTCTTCCACCTCAGCCTTAGCAACTTCTTCCTAGGAACAACACCAAAAGCAAGGGAAACAAGGGCAAAAATGAACTATTGGGGCTTCATCAAGATCAAAAGCTTTTGCACAGCAAAGGAAACAGTTAATAAATCCAAAGACAAATGACAAAGTGGGAGAAGATATTTGCAAATGACATATCAGATAAAGGGCTAGTATCCAAAATCTATAAAGAGCTTAGCAAACTCAACACCCAAAGAACAAATAATCCAATCAAGAAATGGGCAGAGGACATGAACAGACATTTCTGCAAAGAAGACATCCAGATGGCCAACAGACACATGAAAAAGTGCTCCACATCACTGGGCATCAGGGAGATACAAATCAAAACCACAATGAAATACCACCTTACACCAGTCATAATGGCTAAAATTAACAAGTTGGGAAACGACAGATGTTGGTGAGAGTGCAGAGAAAGGGGAACCCTCCTACACTGTTGGTGGGAATGCAAGCTGGTGCAACCACTCTGAAAAACAGTACAGAGGTTGCACAAAAAGTTGAATATAGAGCTACCCTATGACCTAGCAATCACACTACTGGGTATTTACCCTAAAGATGCAAAGATAGTGATCTGAAGGGGCACATGCACCCAAATGTTTATAACAGCAATGTCCACAATAGTCAAACTATGAGAAGAACCTAGATGTCCATCAACAGATGAATGGATAAAGAAGATGTGGCATATATATGCAATGGAATACTATGCATCCATCAAAAGAAATGAAATCTTGCCATTTGCAATGATGTGGATGGAACTAGGTGGTATTATGCTGAGAGAAATAAGTCAATCAGAGAAAGACAATTATCATATGAGGGGGTAGGGAAGGAAAAAATGAAACAAGATGGGATTGGAAGGGAGACAGACCATAAGAGACTCTTAATCTCTCAAAACAAACTGAGGGTTGTTGCGGGGGGTGGGGGGTAGAGATAGGGTGGCTGGGTTATGGACATTATGGAGGGTATGTGCTATGGTGAGTGCTGTGAAATGGGGAAACCTAATGATTCACAGACCTCTGCCCCTGGGGCAAATAATACATTTTTGTTAATTAAAAAAAAAAAAAAAGGAAAGCAAGCAAGCAAGCAAGCAAGCAACGAAGGAAGGGTGGGAGGGGGGAGGGAGGGAGGGAAGGACAGAAAGAGAAAGAATGAAAGAAAAAAATAGGTCAACAATATCAAATATTTCTTGAAATTCACTGATATTTGAATATTAGAAGTATATTAATATTGATACAGTCAATTATATTGTAATAGCTTTGTATGGTGACAGATGATAACTACACTTAGCATGGTGACCATTTGGCAATGTATAGAATCATTAAATCACCATGTTGTACACATGAAAGCATATTATATGTATTGCATTTCAATGAAAAAAAGAGAACATTAGTGTTAGTAAATCACTGCACAGTCTGTTTTTTTTGCATTCACCAGTTATGTCCCACAGAGCATATCTAGATTTTTTTCACCTGTCATTGCCTGCACCCAAATTATGTTATGGTCTTATTAAGCAAGCATATTTGATTTAAAGAGGTAAATTCTGATTGCTATGCATTAGCAGGAGGCTAAAGATACTGACATTCAGGGGCACCTGGGTGGCTTAGTGGGTTAAAGCCTCTGCCTTCGGCTCAGGTCATGATCCCAGGGTCCTGGGATCGAGCCCCACATCGGGCTCTCTGCTCAGCAGGGAGCCTGCTTCCTCCTCTCTCTCTGCCTGCCTCTCTGCCTACTTGTGCTCTCTGTCTGTCAAATAAATAAATAAAATCTTAAAAAAAAAAAAAAGATACTGACATTCACTTTCTCTGTATTTCCACCGTAGAAGTTTAAAGGCGAAGCATAAATTTTTATCATACCCTAACGTATCACCATATCTTTCTTCAGAAAACTTAGCTTTTTGTCATTATTCTTTAAGGTTCTTCAATTTTATTGAGGAAAAAGTAAATCCTTATTTGTATCAGCTTTTTCATTTGCTTTACATACTTTTTGGGTATATATGTGGCTGGTGGAGAAAATTTTCTTGGTCAAAGAAGTTAGGGAAATGTGGCATTTGTTATACCTTTATAAGCCTTCTCAGAAACTTAAAATGAGTGCTACTCAGCATACATAAGACTAAAAGAAGTCTGTTTTACTGCCTTTGTAATATTTAACACAAATCATTTTTTTCAAAATTTTTTTTCTTTGTTTTTCATATCTCAGAGAACATGCTTTGGTAATGTTACTCTTGATACATGTGGTTTTGTTTTGTTGTTGTTGTTGTTTTTAGGATTTTATTTATTTGACAGAGAGAGGTCTCAAGTAGGCAGAGAGACAAGTGGGGGATGGGGGAAGCAGGCTCCCTGCCAAGCAGAGCCCGACATAGGGCTCGATCCCAAGACCCCGAGACCCTGACCCGAGCTGAAGGCACAGGCTTAACCCACTGAGCCACCCAGGTGCCCCAATACACGTGTTTTAAAAGCATGTTCAGGAAGGGTATACAGATTCTTAAAGCCAATAAATCATTTCTGATTGCAAACTCAAATAAATAGAAATATTCACAGGTCAGCCTCCTTTTGTGATTGCTGTGGTGGGCTCCTCCAGTGCTGCTGCTTTACCACAGGTACCACAGAAATGTGGGCACGTTGGCAGGTCTGCATTGCCTACCTTACACTTCACACACTGCTAGAAATGCAAGCTTCTCTTTTTTGTGGTTCAAGTGATCAATATATTTGATGTTATGCCTATTACCTTTCTAGCACCATTTGAGATAGAATATCCCTATTATTTATGAAATTGTCTATACCACTAAGTCTTAATTGTCAACATAAAAAAAGGGTTGTGATAAAGTGAGCAGTGGACTTGGAATCAGAAGACAGGTTTAGCCTCCATCTATGTGATGTTTAGAAGTCTTAAAAAGTCCAGAGTGTCTTACTTAAATTATCAGATTCTTCTTCCTTAAATATGAAATGGGGGTAATCATATGTATAGAGAATGATGTTTACAAACTGAATTATATGACCCTTTTAATAAGGAAAGTATTACCATTATGTCCTTTTAGTTTCCATATTTAATGAAATGTTTTTTGTTGGATGTGTGTAGATTGTAAAATATTTCAGGCACTCTCATCAACATTTGCCCTTTTATAGCATTAACTCTATTTTGCAAAAGACAATTCTAAAAGAACCTTGGGTCTGTGATCAGAACTTGTCTATTGTGTGGGACTAAGATCAGTATCATGGAATAAAGATATAAGAACTTGAAAAGGTATTTGAAATGATCTTGTCTCCCAGTGCTCCTCCCCTCCTTTAACTCTCGAAGGAATGTGAGGCTAGTGAGACTAAAGATTTCCCTGAGGTTTTACAAGTGAGTGACAGACCTGGGAATTGAACCCACTACCTCTAGCTTGCTACTCTACCGTACTCACTTGTAACCAACCATCTTAATTATTTACAGGAGCAGGAAAATCGCTTCTCTGCCCAAAAGTATCTCATCATTCTTGAAATTGTAATATTAGAAAATTCAAAGGGTTTTTAGTCTTTGAATATGTTGAATACATTGCAAATATCTGTGGAGAATAATAGCTGAGTGATACTCATTGACATCAAACTTTTCTATCTGTATTAGTCAGCCAAGGATCACAAGACAGTTAAAAAAAAAAAGAGGAACAATACATTACATTTGGTAAGTGAGAGTTGATAAGATTAAAAGATTCTTTCCTCTACTGAAAATCCCAGGATAAAATAAAATCCCTTAACACAGTCCAGACCTTCATAAATGGAACCTTCTCTGGCCCCATTCCTCTGCACATTTCCTTTCTAACTCACATTCTAAGTGTACTGAATACTCACTTGATCTATCTTCTCACATCTCTGTGACTCTTTCACATCCTGTAAATACAGCTCCTGTCTGATTATTTTTTCTCATCATTCCACTCCCTATCATTTTTAAATATAACACAGCTTGTCACCTTTATGAAGTCTTTCTTAATCTTTGAACCCTGTGGGTAAAGTCAGATGTCCTCGTCCTTTGCAATTACCCTCTTGCACTTACCTATACTGCATCCGAGTATAATATGGGAGTACTGATAACATTTACATGTGATGTTGTAACAATTAATATATATAAAGCATTTAGAAGAGACCCTGGCAATTAAACATTTGTTATTTTTGCTTTTATTATAGCATATATTAATATGTGTCTATCTTTTCCACTAGACCGTGAACTACTTTAGGGCAAAGCATGTTGGAAGCACCGTATCCCAGTGATTATTATTTTTATATACACCTTGTGCTTATCATAATGTCTGGCATAGTGCTGGCAATAATAATATTTTTTCAGTGATTACATGGCTGAATTTTGTTGGGAGAAAAAATGTATTTTCTGCCTAAAGAGGTCTCTGTAGTGCAATGCTGGGCACTATAAGATCGAACAGCAATAGCTTAAAGCTCTGTAGGAGGAAGTATATGTTTGCCTTTGATGTAAGAGTGGCCAGGAAATAAAAGTAAATGGGGAAATATGATGCCATCAGACAAAAGTTTATGCAACCTTATATTTTACTCAGAAACATCCCTCTCTATGAAATTTTTTATTAGACTCATTGAATAATTTATTCTCTTATTTGGATCAACCTTATGAAGGATACAATACATAGAAAAACTTGTGGTGGAAGATTAATCATTTTCCATAGGTATTCAAATCTCCAGAAATTTAATAATAAATTATTCTAATGATAATCACTGAAATTCAATATTTCTGGAAAATTTACACAAATGTAGATAATGGCACAATTCTTGATACGCTTTGATTGTTCTGAAATGGCAGTTTTCAATAAATATTGAAATTAGGTGATAATCGCTAGCATTATGTATTATTTATCAGCATTCAGATTGCCATGAATAAGGATGCCCTTTTACGCATTTACCTCCCTTCAAAGACCTTAGAGAAAAGAGATAATTCCAAATGCAGTATTATTCCTTATACCTTTTCATTCTTCATTATTTATTGTAGAAATGCATGTATACTCTTGGGGTAGTAGAGGAGTTCACTTTTACCCAGTCACGTCTAAAATAGCTCTAAGCTAAAAATATTCTCCCTGGTACCTAATGCAAATATGCCTCCCATGCAATTTTAATGGCTGATTCTTTGAAACTTTTGTAAAACCAAAGCTCTTAAATATCTGGGATCTCACAACAGCAGAAATAGTAAGAACATCCTGTTTTATATATACTGGCATAAAATATACACCAAAAAACATGACTTCCTTGCCCTTGTAAACACTTGTTTAGTTATACTGCCCAAGAGAAAGACAAATGTTTTTGAGAGAGGGCATAAAATGCCTTCAGTGTTTTAATAATAATTAGAATTTTCCCTTTAAAATTTATTAGAGCAAGTTTGGAATAAGTCCTATATATAGAATTTTTTAGGCTCTAAAAAGTTTTAAAACTTTTTAAAAGGTTATTTAAAGATAACTGGGTTATTTAATAACTGTTAGAACCTTGGCCTGCTAACTATTACAATGAGAATCTTGAGAACTGCTGATTCTATTTTATAGATATTTAATATCTATGTAGATACTATATTATATATTTAATATCTATATAGATACTATATTATATGTTTAATATCCATATAGATATTAATATAGATCTTTGAAGGCAGATTTTTTGACAGAAACATTTTGAATGAGTTACCTTATTGAAACTTAAGTATTGCTTACTTCCTTGCCATGAACATCTGTTTCCTAAAATATTGGTTGTAAACTCCAGTCTCAGAAGTTGTTTCCAGGCAAAAGGAAAGAGCAAGGATGGAAGATGCTTGATTCTCAATGAGTGAAGCAATCATGGGACCACAGGCTACACCCATGGGGTACAGGAAGGGAAACTTCTCTATTTCATGACCCATACTGTGATGAGTCCCCCTACAATTAATTCTATTCCTTACTTGGGAGTCACTGGTTGTAACTATATTTTTAAGGTACATGGTTATCAGAATTTAGTCCCTTTGCCATTTATCCTAGCTCTTTTTCCTGATTTTATTATGGCCATAAAACTGTGTTAGACTTCCAGATATCTCATAGAAATATTTGGACTGCCTAGGGACTTATGAGATTTTTTTTAAAGATTTTATTTATTTATTTGACAGAGAGAAGATCACAAATAGGCAGAGAGGCAGGCAGAGAGAGAGAGAGAGGAGGAGGAGGAGGAGGAGGAGGAGGAGGAGGAGGAGGAGGAAGCAGGTTCCCTGCGGAGCAGAGAGCCCAATGTGGGACTCGATTCCAGGACCCTGAGATCATGACCTGAGCTGAAGGCAGAGGCTTAACCCACTGAGCCACCCAGGCGCCCTATGAGATTTTTTTTTTTTTTAAGATTTTATTTATTCCTTTGCCAGAGAGAGAGAGAGGGAGAGAGAGAGAGCAAAAACAGGGGGAGCAGCAGGCAGAGTAAGAAGGAGAAGCAGGGTCCCTGTTGAGCAGGAAGCCCCACATGGGACTCCATCCCAGGACCCTAGGATCATGACCTGAGCCAAAGGCAGCCACTTAACCAATTTAACAACCCAGGTATCCTAATTTAAGAGATTTTGGTGTATTCTGCAGAATGTATTGAGGATTTCTCAGGGCAGAGAAATCTACTCAGATTAAGGAAACTATATTGCTGTCGATCTTCTTCTTTCCCTTCAAAAGGTCTGAATTTTGTTTCTAGATTAGCAATAGCAAAATGTGTCTAAGCTTCCTCAGCGTGACACAGTGAAAGTGATACTTTTTCTCTAAAGTAAGACAAATAATTGAGGTATTGTATATAATCTCAGAATTGTAATGATATAGTTTTAAAGGAATATAGGAGTGCATTTTTTGATTTTTTTTTCTAGCTGAAATTGGAAGCCATTTATAGCCCATTATCAAGATTTCACTGGGAAAATTTTGAATTATATGATAAACTAGATGCTACAACTGTGTGAAATTTTCACAAACAATTCATGCACTCTCTGGGTCAACTGCACTAACATTAAATACAATGCTCCTATTTATTTTCTTTCATGACATAATTGTTCCTTAAGTGACAAAATATCTGTAACAATTATAAACCCAGAGAGTATTTATTTCACCTGGCATGAATTCTAGTTTAGCTCAAGGTTTAATAGATACATTTTTTGTTTTTGAACAGAAAATTCAACTTTACCCAAGGAAATGTTAAGATTGCTTTTATATTGAACTTTAATGTTAATACCACTCAAGTCTTGATATACTTTAACTATGTGAATCTTATGTTTCCCTTACTTAAAGGCATTAATAAAATGCACTCTAAGATTAGATGCCTGTGCCTCATAGGGTTTTCATGCATGAAAGCTGGTCAACACAGCAGGAGCATAAACCTCATTATTGGGACCAGTTCAGGTCCATTACTTTAACCAGTCTCATCACAAAGCACTCTATTTTTTGCTGACATCCTGAATAGTAAATGGAGGTTATATAAAGTTTTATCTAGTGAAGCAAAAGAACTGGTCACTTCTAGTGTATTTCTTATAACTTTCTTTTGAATCTTGGGACAAACCTGTCATATAGGTATTATTTTCCCCTTTAAAAAGCTGAACAGAAAGGAGGTAAGGATTTGTTTAAATAGTAAGTGTCAGAATCTATATCCCCTTCAGCCACCCCCCTCATCATGCCACCCTTCTTTCCTCCCATCATTTTCTCCTCTTGATACATTTACTAGCACACCTACTATGTGCTAAAAGGTGTTTTCCCCCCCTCTTATTTCTGGGGTTTTTAAAATTTGGTATTTTTTTTTACACTCGAGTTGCCGAAAGAGTAACATGAAATTCATATTCAAACACAAACAATAAACTAGAATGTAGTAGGCCAGTCAACATAGAATAATGCACAGAATTCTCTGCACAAAGGAGGAAATAATTAACCTTTGGGCAGAGAGGGGAATCAGGGAGAACTGCGTACAAAAGCCACTTTGACCCACAAAGAAAGCAAGTAGTGTTTTTCAAGGTGAGGAAGAAGAATTCAAGGTGAGAACAAAGAGATTGCAGGTGCAAAGTTAAAGAGGCATGGGATAGGTTATATAGAGAGAGTAGTACAACTCGTGTGATGCAGTGTGATCAGAGCAAAGGAATAAACAGAATGAAGTAGGTGAGACAGTGGGGACATAGCTAAATTATCAGGATAATGATGATTGTGTGTAACGAATGAGTGTCGGGATTACAACTCTATACTCTGTCTCACAGGGCCATAGGGTGGAATTCTGGGCTCACATTCAACACACACACACACATAAGTTTGGATGACAATTTTCTACTTCACTTATTTATTTATATTTGATAATTTTCTACTTGAACTTGAACTTGAATGTCACTAATTAAAGGAACCAGTCTTTCTCTTGGAAAATTTCTCCCCCTACCTACCATATCTGGAGTCCAATAACATTTATTAGACAAAGGGGAACCATATAAGATTTAAGATTTCATTAAAAAATTAAAAATACTTCTATGCGAGAGTCATAAACTAGAGGAAGTAGTAGCAAATTACAAGCTTAACTGAGCAATTATATGACTAAATGCTTTTAGATAACTAAACTAACATGTATGGGTTTCCAACTTTCAATTTGTATAATGAAGAAGTATGATCAAGTGATCCAAGTTTCTTTAAAACTCTAAAATGCAGGAGGAACTCTGAACTCAACTACATACAAGTAAAACTGATATAGAACATGACTATGCTATTATCAGAATAGTCAGACTTACTTCCAGGTAGCAACACTAAAGCTTTTAATTTCCTGTTATAGAGAATAACATTTAAAACCTTATTTAGTAATTTTTAAAAACACTTTCAGAAATAGATCATTAAGTTAACATCTATAAATAAAGCAGAGGGCACAGTTCGGAGAGTCATTCCAACTACATTTTAATCAAGTAGAAATATGATTTGTTTATACTCTATAGTAATGCTTACAATGACCCCTAATTAGGTTTTACTATAATTATTGCACTTATCAATGTATATCTATCTATATATTTATACAGATTTTCAGAATACTTAATCCTTTAGCCATACATCCAGTCATAACTACCATTAGGTAGAAGAAGAAGAACTATCCAACAATGATAAGCAATCTATCCACTTACTACTGCACTGTTTGTCCAGGTATCCTCCCCAACCTATGCTTGAAGACAAAGTAGAATTATGTGGGAAGCTAAAGTGCAGGTGGGACCAGTGTGATGAATTCCCTCTTAAAAAAACAATGACTATCAAGAAAAATACTCCAGTGTGAAAATAATGCAAAAGAGAGTAAGCACATCTTTTCAGCATCATACATGGATACTTTCTAACACCCCCACCCACTAATTATTTGACTTTTTAAGAGAATACACCTGTGTTTGACTTTGCTATTTACTATTTGGTGATATCGCACATACTGCAAAATTAAATGTTAACCATTAAGTTTCTGGCTGGTAGAAAAATAATTCTGTACAATGTTAGCCAGTTATATATCCATATTTTTAGTAGTCTTTGAATTTTATTTTTTTATTTGTATTGTATTTTTAGCAGAGAGAGAGACTGGAGGAAGGGTCAGAGAGAGAAGGAGAGAGCGAATCTTCAATAGGCTCCATGCCCAGGGCAGTGTCCGACAGGGGGCTTGATCTCACAAGACTGAGATGATGACCTGAACCAAAATCAAGAATGGGATGCTTAACTGATGGAGCCACCCAAGAGACCCAGTGATTTTTATTTTTAAAATGTCATTAAATACCCAGTTCCTGGCATACCCAAGATACCCGAATACCCAAATCTGGCAAAACCAGATTTGGCATCTTATTGGTTCCCATTAATGAATCAAATAAATCTTTGACATGTATATACTCTACATTTGCAGGAGAGTCATGCATTTAACTTTTTCTTCTTTTTTTAAAAAATATTTTATTTATTTATTTGACAGAGAGAGAGATCACAGGTAGGCAGAGAGGCAGGCAGAGAGAGAGGGGGGAAGCAGGCGCTCTGCTGAGCAGAGAGCCCAATATGGGGCTCGATCCCAGGACCCTGAGATCATGACCTGAGCCGGAGACAGAGGCTTAGCCCACTGAGCCACCCAGGCACCCCCATGCATTTAACTTTTAACATTGACACTAACTTATTCTGTACTTGTTATGTGCACTATTCTAAGAACTTTAGAATTGTTATCTACATTAAACTTTGCAAGTCTGTAAGGCAAGTATGATTAATTTTCTCAGATAAGAGAGTATGTGAGGGGTGAATTGAGTATTCTAATATCAATAATAATATACTTATTCCATTATTTATACATATTTACTGAGCAATTATTATGTGCCAATTACTTTTCTAGACACTTGGAACACAAATGGCTCCAACAGATCATAACCTTACTCTTCTAGAGCTTACATTCTAGTCCATATAGAAAAGAACGAAAGGAAAAAAAAAGAAAGACAGTAAATAACATACAAAATAAATAAATCTCATACTTTATGTACTTGAATTCACATTCATTTCTGCCTGCTTTCAAACACCATACTCTTAATCACTTCATTTTATGATCAAAAGTGTTAAAAATAAAGGGAAATTCATATTAAAAATCTAGGTTACTATAGTTTTTGATTCTCTCATGCCCTCCAGACAGCTCACTTTGACCTACAAAAGTGAGACCTTTTCAAGGAACATTATCAGGTTACTTTTTCTCAAATCTGAAAACAACTCTCATAGGTCAAAACACACACACACGCATTCTTGCAAAGGACTGTGTGCAGTTGCAGAAACAACATGAGACTCTATGTAGTGGGCTGAAATAGGAAGCTTGCCTGCATAGCAATGCCTTCTGCTAGAAGGGAAAGAATAAATTATGTCTGATATTCCCAATTTTCTTTTCTGTACCCTCCCATTCTCTTGGAGGGACCAGAGTACAGGCAGCATCTTAAACATAAATCCTCTTAAATAATTGTTATTTCTCGGGACGCCTGGGTGGCTCAGTTGGTTAAGCGGCTGCCTTCGGCTCAGGTCATGATCCCAGCATCCTGGGATCGAGTCCCACTTCTGGCTCCTTGCTTGGCAGGGAGCCTACTTCTCCCTCTGCCTCTGCCTGCCTCTCTGCCTGTGCTCGTTCACTCTCTCTCCCTCTCTAACAAATAAATAAATAAAATATTTAAAAAAATAATTGTTATTTCTCTAATGTGAACTAATCTATTTAATCCAACATAAACAGGATTGTAGGTACCACTAGCGGATAATTGTCC
The DNA here is from genome assembly GCA_003697995.1 of Taxidea taxus jeffersonii. NCBI lineage: Eukaryota > Metazoa > Chordata > Mammalia > Carnivora > Mustelidae > Taxidea > Taxidea taxus. The sequence goes on from ML104770.1 coordinate 210,437, forward strand.
TGTGTTGCTCTCCTCCAGAACATAATCATTAAAAGTAATTGTGTAGGTCTTGGAGAAGAGTAGGGCAAAATGAGACAGAGAGTTTTATAGTTCTTCTTACTGGACATCATTGTCAAAAGACAAGAATAAAAATCTTCACCTAATCTTATTATGTTACAGTGTCAAAGTATTTTCATCCAGATACATTTACCAAATAACTAGGTATTGTCATTAAAACCTTTGGAAACTTTAGAACATTAAGCCTATTTACAAAATATAAATATCAGTCAACCATTGAGGTTATTAAAAAATAATTGTCCTTTTGATTAGACAGAAATACCAAAGAAGGTATAGCAATTTTTTTTAGGGAAGTCAGTTTCACCTGAACCAAATGAAGTCGTTACTTTGAATGGGACAAAGCACATGTGATTTAACAGCTTATGAAATATTTATAAAATGAAATTCACATTGTACATTGTTGAATTTAAGATTTGTTCAGATGACACTCACGTTATTCCAGAGAAAAGAAAAAAAAATTCAAAGCAAAGGAAAAAAAAAGCAAAATAAGAAAGCTCCCTTGGACCACCACCTTACAATTAAAGAAACAAACAGTAAAAACAGTGCTAAATATCTAGAACTTGCATTCCTGGCCCTTGTAGTTAATATAATCATATTCTCTGAACACTAAAGAAGGAAATCTAGACATGAGCCCTTGCAGGAGAAAGCACCAGGCTTGATTTCAATTTATGAACAATCTACAAGTCTAAGAATAAAATGGTCTAAAAGTGAAAGGAAGAAGTGCCAGTTTCATCCAACGTAGACTTCCTGACCAAACTACTAAAAAGTTTAATTCCTTTGTAACTGCTTTATAAAAAATACAATTTTAAAACTTTCAACATATATGAATTAAAAATCTCTATCCCTATCACCTTACATTTACATTAATATAAAATACTTAGATAGCATTTCCTGATTTTCTAGCACTTTTAAATTATAAATTAAAGAGCTAACACTATATTTCTCTTCTTCCCCCCAGTCTTTTCATGCTGCCTTAACAAAAACCCAAGCAACCTGTTTTCCCTTGGTATCCTAACAGTATATTTTGCAAAACTAGTGAAATGGCTGCTCATTTATTTTTCAGGTCTCTCTGATGCAGAAATGTTTCAAAGGGATAAATTACAGACAGAATTCTAATTTAACTATTTGCAAAATACTACTCTTTGCCAAAACTGATTGAACTTCAAAGCCTCCCTAAAACATCATACATAATTTATTTTAGGGAGGAAAACAATAAAATCCAGGACTAGATCTAGAACAATGGTATTTTAAAGAAGCCATTGTGACAAGCAAAGTATTTGCTTGGAAATGAATATACTTTTTATCAGACAAAGTATTTTTTTAAATTATAAATCTGATAATATTGTAGGATTAATGTCACTAAGAACACTTCTTATAGAGTACAGAAAAGAATAATTCAGCATATTTGTCTCTTCTTCTCCCCCCACTTCTTTAAAACTGTGCATTTAATGATTCCTTAATCATATATTCCAGTCACAGATTTTTAATTGGTTTTTGACCTACATACCAGCATAGGTTGATTAACAATTCTCTAATCAAGGTTGCACAGCATTCATGTGTGTTCAATAATTCAGCGATCTGTCTGGGAAATGTAATGGGTCCCACTGTTTGGGTGAACATTCAGTGACTACTGAAAGCGCCCAAACACTTTATGCCTAAATTGCACTCAAATTCCTTAATGAAGAATCAGCAAGAATCTCTAAGCCACTTACTGCTACACTTTTTGGATAAACAGAAAACCATGTAGGCTGATGAGAAGAGAGAGCTGTTTTTACCGTGAAGAAAAGTCTGTATATGAAATATTGAAGAATAAGTATAAAATGGAAACATACAGTAATCAATAGCTTCTTCTTTGTAGACCCCTAAAAACAATAACACTGAAATAAAATTCCTTAAAAGTGCTAGACTTCAAATACATACTGTAAGTGCTCATTAAAGAGTAATTTTCTGATTAAAATAGGTTATTTTTACTCAATTTTTCACTCAATTTGGCAAAATTAGAGGAAGAATAAAAGCATGAAATTAATCTATACAAGGCACAATTACAATGTGCTGGCTTCAGTCTCACCCACTAAGTGGTTACTTTGAGGGAAAAGATAATTTAGAAAGATCTAGATGCTCAGGAAAAGCAAGGTGTGAGATTTCGGGTTTTAAAAGGCACATGGCTGATCTTTTTGTCAACACATTTATTTACTTGCGGCAAAAAAAAAAAAAAAAAAAAAAAATTCACATGTGGTGAGGACTGCTGGTTGACCATCAAAATCCATTCTTCTTGGGACGCCTGGGTGGCTCAGTTGGTTAAGCGGCTGCCTTTGGCTCAGGTCATGATCCCAGCGTCCTGGGATCGAGTCCCACATCGGGCTCCTTGCTCGGCAGGGAGCCTGCTTCTCCCTCTGCCTCTGCCTGCCACTCTGCCTGTGCTCGTTCGCTCTCTCTCCCTCTCTCTCTGACAAATAAATAAAATCTTAAAAAAAAAAAATCCATTCTTCTCCTTTTGAGCACATGAGCAAACTACATTTCCCAGCCCCTTCAGAGTTAAATATGTTCATGTAACTAAATTTTCCCCAGTGAAGGGATTTAAAAGGGATGCTTTCTAGTTGTAGACCTGATCCTTAAGACAGTGAGGTACCTCCCGAACTTCCTCTTTCCTCTTCTTTTATCAAACACGTAGTGATTTAGCCTTGGATGTGCAGATGATGATGATTCTCTGGATGAGAATCAGAGAACAGTGGAAGGAAGCTTCATGACTAAGGGATTATATATAGCAGAAACCTACAGACCTAACTTCACATTTCAGATTGTAACACAAGAGACTTAGTTTTCTTCTTTAGTCAGGTGAATTAATGTTGAGTTTCCTTGTTGAACGGTCTAGGTTTACTTTAAATAATATGGCTGTGGAAGAGGTACGTTCAGCCCTTAATACACCTGTAGCTCTAAGTGGGTGTGTTATGTGCACAATCTGTTATGACATTTCCTTCTATTTTTTGATACCTCAGCTATAAAATAATCCAGATGTTCGCTACGGAATATTTTTATTTCTAACTTGTATAATCTAGTTTAGTAAGTTTCCTTGAAAGGAAAACAAAGCAAGACAAAACTGAACCCAAACTCTCAGAGTCCCTTGAGAAGTCTCAATGGAAAGGAAAGGATTCTAGGGTTTTGAAGAAGAGGTTGCTTCTAAGAAGAAAGAAATTCTCTTAGACTTTAGAATAAGGAAAAACTGCTGTGTAGGTAAGAGTTAGCTCTGCATACCTGAGTTGTGCAAACCCTGCACATTCCTAAGGAAGGCTGGTTTTCAATACTGGCCCTAGGCCAGCTCTTGGGAATCAACCTCTTAGAATTTGAGACCTCAAACTATGTTAGACCAATTTGTCTAGATGCTTTAAGCAAACAGTTGTATTTATGGAATGGATGCTTTCCTTCTAGGAATGTAGAGTTTTAGTGATGGAAGTCAGCCCTACTGTCACTATGTATATAGCTCAAGAGAGCCTCCTTGGTAGACAACACTGTACCTATGTTGTCACACCTGTTGGAGGAATTAAGTATGTCCTGTGTCACTCTAGTGTGAGAAGACACTTGGAAGCTTGCACCTGATTTTCTCTAGAATATGTTCCATGTGTCTTTTCCCAGTGCTGATTCTGCTTTATAACCTCTTGCTGAAAAACAAAAAACAAAAAACAAAAAAAAACAAACAAACCTGAAACTATGGGTATCAAGATATCGAAGTCTTTTGAGTATTTCTAGGTGATTCACTAGAAATTGAGTGGTAAAAAATACCTGAGTACTGGGGACTCCTGACACAGATATTCTCCTAATAATTTTTTTGAAAGTGACCTAGATCACTGATCCAATTTCTCTGTTTGAATTGGTGCTAGCCTGCTAAATTTCAAAAGTATAGTTTGCCTCAAGGAAGAATCCCTGACTGGCTTCACTTTCTACTCTAGCCTATTTTCAGAGAGCTGGAGTATTCAAGAGCTAGTGTTTTATAGTCCTTAGAAGTGGGAGGTTACTCTGGTATAGATGAAACAAATAAATAAAATAAATAAAAAACTGGCTCAGCAGCTCTTCAAATGTGACCATGAGGAATTGGAAGAGCTAGTTCGGTCAACAATCCAAAAGGCAGGTTTATGTTTACAACTACTCTTTAACTCCAATTAGTAGAGCCCTAGCCAAACATAGCCCAACAAATTGGAGAGCAAGTCAGAGGAAATTTATATTAAGTTTACTGAATATTTGTTAGTGATTTAGTCTTTTGAAAGTCACAGGGAGCTCAGAAATTTCCCACTCTAGTGCAACCAAAAACTATTTGTGTGTATGTATATTTCCTTTTATAAATGATAATTTAACTAATTATAATAAAGAAAGTAAAGTAAATACAAGCCAACAATTATTTTCAAAGCATTGTGCTCTGGGGATATAGTATATATAAATACTACAATTTCTGCCACCATAAAATGGAAGTGAGGTATGTATAAAACTGATTTATAACATAGGTCTGAGTATAATAAGTGGCAATAAAAAGAAAATATTAAAAATATAATCTTTAATAAAGCTTATTTAAGTTATAGAAAATGCCATAAAAGAAATTTCAGTGAGTCTGCCCTTTTCACCATGATCCACAAGTTTCTGAATTTCTTACCCACAAATTTAGCTTCTAAAGATTAGATAAATCTTTCTTTTTTGGGCTTACTTATAAAATCTAAAAACACTAAGCTACAGCAAATTAATATGTTCCTGTAAAACATCTTATTATATTGAAATTATCAAATATTTATTTATTTAAAACACATATCTTGAAATCTTATTATGCTCCCAGAACTACATAATGCCTGTGGAAGATATAATAATAAACAAATCTTGGTCCTTCTCCCTCATAAGGTTGCTCTTGGGAGGTACAAATAACTGTATTACAATGAAACAAACTTAGTGTTAGAAAGGAAGTAAGGAGAGAAATTAAATTCTAGACATGTTAGAAATTTTTCAAAATGCTATAGTATAAAGAAGACAGATTGAAATGTTGAGTCTGTAACTTACAACTGAATTATTCACCTCTAAGTTATTTTATTTGAGTGGTTGGTATAGACGTTATACTGCCAGAGAGTTGAGTGCAAGATTGGGGGAGGATGAAGCATATAAAACATATGTCAAGAAATTTAGTGGTTGAGAGGTATAGTAATGAGTTCATTGCTTTTAGGGGAATTAGGGTCAATGGATAGTTATTTTCATATTTGGATAAATTTGAGTATATGCTTATAAGCAGAAAATGTGCCAATGGACAGCAAAAGATGAAAATAGAAAGAAACATGGGGCACCTAGGTTGCTCAGTCAGTTAAGCATCTGCCTTAGGCTTGGGTCATGATCCCAGGGTCCTGGAACTGAGCCATGTATCTGGCTCCCTGTTCAGAGGGAAGCCTGCTTCTCCCTCTCCCCCTGGTTGTGTCTCTCTCTCTCATAAATAAAGTCTTTTAACAGATAAAATAAAATAAAATAAAATAAAATAAAATAAAATATAAAATAAAATAAAATGGAAGGAAACATGGAAATACTTCCTTTACTGACAGAATGGTGCTAGATATACTTTGAAGAATGTCCTCTTAAAAAGCAATTAACAGTAAGAAATAAAATGAAGAAACGTTTAAAAATAAATTACTGGGCTGATAAGAGAGCAAACAACAACAACAAAATGAGAACAAAAACCCATTAGTCACAATAAGATCAAAACATATACAAGATGAAGGAATATATTCAGATATATCAATAACCCCCAGGGTTATTATATTGGAAAACAAGCAAAGCCATCTACAGGTGATTACAAAGTCACTTAAGAAGTGTGTGGATTTGATAGGTCATAAATTACAGGATAGAAAATTCAAGAAAATGTTAAATTAAAAAACTGACAGCTATGATAGTAGGAGTAATAACGGGCAACATCTGAACTTTTTGAATGAATTGGACATCCCACCTTCCAGTTCTCTAAGCCAGAATCTCTTTACTACTTCTACTCCACATCCGATAAACCACCAAGTCCTGATGTTAAATAGCTCCAATATTTTTTAATTCAACCTTCCTCTTAGTCCCTAAAACTTCTCCATTAGTTGAGGCCCCTTACAAAGAGGACTGCAACTACTTCCTAACTGGTCTCCTTCCTCTCAGTATTATAGCCCTCAAATTGTTACCTTTCATAACGCCAGAAGGATCCTGTCACATCCCTGTGTATCCCTCACCAATCACTCTCCAGCTACAACCGATGGTTCCACTTTGCCAGCAAGTTACATTCCAAACTCATTAACATATCTTACCAACTCCTTCATTTTCACACCCTGTTTATCTTTGCAGACTCATCCCTTGATATATCCTCCTCCACGTCTAAGCTTCGGACTATGTTCCATTCCTCAAATGCATCATGCTGCCTTTCAAATCAAGGCTCTGCAAGGCTTTTCCTTCCATCTAGAACATTCTTTCCCTTTCCCTTCTCTGTCATCAACTCTTCTCATCTCACAATTACCTTTCCTCTAGGTAACCCCTCCCTAATTATTAGGTTTTAGCATAGGTATCCTTCCTATCCTTCCCCCTGAAACCTTTCTGGTGAGTCTAAATACAGTTCAGGTGCATATTTACCTTAAAATTTGCACTTAGTGCAGTATTATAATCATTTGTCTTAAAGTTTATTATTTCCTGCTCTATAGTAAACAATAAAACCAAGCAATGTGTCTGTCATGTGGAACACTTCGTCTCTGGGTCAAACACTAGGCTAAATAATTATTTGTCAAGGAACTTACAATGAAAATGTTATTTATAATTTTCTAAAGACCAATGCAAAAAAAAAAATCTCTGGAATGATAATAGTAATTGTATTGATCACTAAATAGCACTACATAGATACAGTGTTATAACCTTGGACTTGTCTACATTTGGGGTTAAAAGTTGACTTAAAATCTTTCCTGATACTGACCAAAAGGCAGAAAGGGGACAAATACTAAATGGTTTCCCCCTAACATGGTCTAAATTATTAGGTCTCTGTTTATTGTTTGATGGTATCAAAAGTATGCCTTTAAGCTCCTCCTACTGGAGGCTGTTAGCCAGAAACAAACACTAAACTCACATTAAACTTGCATGTATTTTTATCATTTTTACAATGATCTAACATAGAGTAAAAAAATAGTGAAACAGCAGGAGATCAGAATTATAAAAATCATCTTCTAGAAGCTAAAATTCCCCCATGAAAAACAAGTTTAATGAAACAAGAGCAACAGACATCCACTTCAGAAAAGACATTTAAAAAAAAAAAAGTTGATCTGTCATTCCAAACACATGAGCGACTGGTGGGAGGAGATTAAAAATTAAAACAACAAAACACACTTTGCTATAGTCTAACCTCCCTAGCAAATATTTGCATCCATATGCATTTTATATTCCATAGCTTGACTGTGAAATTTAATTAAAAACAATTATAAATACAGCTCCTTGAGGCTACTGAGGATTTCACAGTTTGAATCTTTATTTTTGAAGCATTTTATTCCCTTAAAAAAAAAAAAACATGCGTTACCAATGGTCGTGTCATCAGTGTTTGGTTAGGGAGGAATTTAACTGTTAAGTTCAAATACATCCAGATAAGCTAAATTTGGGTGGAAGGACCTAGGTATCTTGACCCAGGGTTCAGTCAGTATACCAAATGGATAAACTGAACATTGTCCCTGCAGTTCCAGATTTGGTCTTGATGTCAGTTTATTTAACATGAATTTCAAAGGAAATGGAGCAACAGAGCCGTCTTTAGCACTGCTGGGGCATAATTCTGCAAGAAGACAACTGGATGAACAGAACATAAAATAAAATATAAAAAGTCCAGATTCGATAGTACAAAAATTTTAGGGCTAGAGCAGAACACATATAAAGATGGATCCACTTATACTATTCCGTTTACTCCTTTTTTTCTTTGTTTTCCTCTGACACCAATGTAAACCTCCATACAAATGTACCAACGAATAAAATGGAAGCCGGAAAAGAAAATGGGATCGAGTTTGTTTCGACAGCATTATCTGGAAAAATTGCAGTGCTTTGCTTCTGACATTTTCTAAGATTTTTCTGTGAAGAAAGTAAAAAGCCTGATTCCAATTCCTCTGCTCACTACACAGACACACTCAGTGATGTCTGTGGAAACGTAATTGATTTCTTTGTGTTTATTTGATAAGCTCAACACTTTAGCTGGGAGGATGTCAGACTTAAATGCAGTTTTATGGTCTCTTCTGAGGATGCAGTTAGTCAAGTATCATGTAGATAAAGTATCCGTCTGGCTCCTAAATGTCTTCAGAACATGGAAGTAAGTGCCCCGGTTACAACATGTTTCTCCAAATGAGCATTAGGACTATTTCCTTTTCCCTACCTCCCCGTTGAAAGCATATTTCTCCCCCTGGCCTTATATCCTGAACTCCAGGAAGTGAGACTGTGGAAGGTGGTAATAGGCTCCTGGAACTTGGAAATCATAAAAGCAAATGCTAAAATTTTCTGAGAGTATAAAAAATAGGTAAGACTTGACTCCCAATTAAATCACGGTAAACAGGATTTTAACAGAGAATTTGTGATTTACATTATATATCTATAAAGTGTTCTGAATTCCCCCAAACAGTCACATGACCGTGCAAAGGCAGAGATGAAAAACAAATAGAGGAAGCATGTGTCTTTCCAGGCTGTAACCAGAGAGCCGTCTATAATCCTTGGAGGTGCTGTTCATGCCAAAAAAGTTCTCTGCTCTGTGTGCCTTCTGATGTCCTTTCAATTATTAAATTTCCTCTCCATGGTATCACTAAAGAAATATGCAAAAGACTCATAGGTAAGGAACCAGTTTTTTAGAATTAAATTACTCATCAGTATTATGACAGAGTTATTGTGAATATATGTTTCTATGACACTTTCAATAAAAGTATATTTAGGGCCGTGTCTTTTTAGAGATTTCTAATTTTTTTCTTAAGATTTTATTTATTTATTTGACAGACAGAGATCACAGATAGGCAGAGAAGCAGGCAGAGAGAGGAGGAAGTAGGCTCCCTGCTGAGCAGAAAGCCCGATGCAGGGCTTGATCCCAGGACCCTGGGATCATGAGCTGAACCGAAGGCAGAAGCTTTAACCCACTGAGCTGCCCAGGTGCCCCGAGAGCTTTCTAATTTTTACATGGGACGTATTATGTGTCATCTTTAACATTAACACACAGCCTCAATTCATATTGTATTTACCTCTTAACATTCTTAATGCTTTCAATACTAAGGGTTGTTTTTAAAATTTTTTGTATGTATGTATTTATTTGTTTGTTTGTTTGTTTGTTTATTTATTTATAGAAATGGATATAGATCTCAATAAACAGGAGAATGGGAGGCCTCAGTTTTAGTCCTGAGTCTGCCACCAGTTATAGGTATGTCCCGGTTGTCATTTACGTTTGATGGGTGAACATTTGTTCACCTGAAAAATTAAGAAAGTTAGATTATGTGACTGAAGGTACTCAAAACACAAAACACATCTATTTGGATGAATGAAATGTGAATACTTAGAAACAAGTAATGGACTTTTTTTTTTTTTCCAAGATTTTATTTATTCATTTGACAGAGAGAGATCACAAGTAGGCAGAGAGGCAGGCAGAGAGAGAGGGGGAAACAGGCTTCCCGCTGAGCAGAGAGCCAGATGTGGGCCTCAATCCCAGGACCCTGGGATCATGACCTGAGCCGAAGGCAGAGGCTTTAACCCACTGAGCCACCCAGGTGCCCGTAATGGACTTTTTTATAAGAACAGCAGATGAGAGCAGGGATAGATAAACTAGGTGGCAGGGAAAAATCATAAAAGTATATATATATTTTTTGTCATTGTTGTCTTTGATTTTGTGAGTCATTTGAGAGCTCCCAGGGGCAGAATTCCATTTTATAGTACGTGAGAATGAGGCTTAACCAAAGATGTATGACTTTCTCAAAATTACCAAAAAAGTTATTCCATAAAAGCAGAGCAAATGTGATCTTCTGTCTTCCAGACAAGGTCTATGCACGGCTCATAACCACAAGTACATATAAGATACCCAACTCTTACTAAAACTATTATTTATGACAATATAAGACATTCATTATAAGCTAATATGATTTTACATATGTTCTATGCAGAAAGATTTGAATGAACATTGTCTGATTTTATTGATCTATGTATGCATTGGTCTGGAGAGTCCAGACATTTGGTTTTCTTGGTTTTTAGATCTCTGCTGAAAGCTTTGTAAAGGTGACATAAAGGTTATAACCATATCATGTGGTTGATTCTGAAGGTCTTCCATGACAATTTATATAAAAAGAACAGTTAATATGTGAATTTAATAATGAAGTGCAAAAAATGTGGTAAAGCAGCTGGGTCTCTGCCTCCTTGGATCTAAGTAATGATTTGGAAAGCTGAGATTTTGTTTTTAATTTGTGACATCGAATATCATTAAACACCTAGATGCATGTGTTGTGCCAGATCTTCTACCCATCACACTGGACCATATGTTTTCACACCAGAAATACTGACTTGGTTAAGTTACAATAGTACCTGCACATTTTAATCACATCCCACTTACGAAAAAGTGTAAATAGTAATATGATCTGGAAATGAAAATCAATAATTAGTGATACATATTTTGCTCTTAAAGATCTCTTGATTGATATAATATTCTATTTAAAATCAGAAGTAGATAGAAATGGGGATATTTATTTCAATGATTTTTTCATTCATTCATTCATTCATTCATTTACAATAAATGAAGACAAAATCCTCTGGGTGAATTTGAAGATGGACTTTTCCAAATATAGGGAATGGTCTGAGAGAAATTTCATTCTAGGTAGCAGAAAATTGGATGGTGTCAGTGAAGAGAAGTTTAGCAAATTTCAGAAGAAATGGGTTACTACCAGAGGATCACAATGCTCACAAGTAAAGGTGAGCTTTTTGGATTGATTCAAGGTAGGAAGGCATTGGTATATGCCTGGCAGTTGTCTTTGTGGAGGTGAAGCAAAAAAACAGGTAAGGAGCTGAGGTATACAGTGTTTTACTATTCTTTAAAGAATTTTACTTAAAATCTATGTTTTTAGTAAGTCATTGCAATCCTACCCTCACTTATGTCCGGTATCATCATCTCCAGAGCCCTTTCACCTCCTGCCAGACTTTTTCAGAGTGTCTTGTTAATTCTCTGTTGAATCCAGGTAGATACCTGCATAGCTTGCAGTGTTGCAGAGTCGAACCTGGTGTCCAAAAGCTACATAGACTTTCAGTCAGTCTTGTTTTCATTCTTTCTTTTTTTTTTTTAAGATTTTATTTATTCACTTGACAGAGATCACAAGTAGGCAGAGAGGCAGACAGAGAGAGAGGAGGAAGCAGGATCCCCGCAGAGATCCAGATGTGGGGCTTGATTCCAGGACCCTGAGACCATGACCTGAGCCGAAGGCAGTGGCTCAACCCACTGAGCCACCCAGGTGCCCCAGTCAGTCTTGTTTTCAACATCGTCTCACAATTCTGTCATCTGATTCTTGAATTTCTGAGTTTTCTTGGGGTTTACCAGTAAACAGACTTGCATCTTCCTGGCATCCTGAACATGGGTTAAACTTTAGCTTCTCTGGTCTGCTTAGTTTACTGCTACGTCATCTGTCTCTCCAGATGATAAAATTTCGTTGACATCAGTTTTCTGCTGTTGTCTTCTTTTTTAATACTCTGTCCTTGTAGTTTATGTCTACTTTTTTTTTAAAAAACAGGTTCCATTACATACACTTTAGTAGTGTTTTGGGAGGGTGTGGAGATAAACATACTTAATTAGAAGTTCTCCCCACTCTCTCTTTAACTCTCTCCAGTAGGATTTGCATGCCCACAAATCCAGTGAAATATTCCTGTCAAGGTCATTGCCTACGTGCCCTTTCAGGACACATGATGCAGTTGATTACCTTCTTCTTGAAATACTTTCTGTTCTTGACCTATTAGACACACTTTCTAGCTGCTCTTCATCTGACTGGCTGCTTTTTCTCAATCTCGTGTCATTGTGTCCTTTTTCTCAAGGTCAGTTTGATGAGGACTTCTCTCCCCATTCTTGACTTAACTCTGTGGTTGATCTTATCCAGTCCACTGATACTATGTATTTTCTTCTTGCCTGATCTCTTTTCTGAGTTCCTGATTGCTTATCCAGCTGCTTACTCCTTATGGCCCCCTGGATGCCTAATGAGCTTTCAAAAGTTCTTTCCAAAACAGCAACAACAACAAAATCCTTTTGATCCTTTTCCCCTCCATCAAATGCCTCAAGCTCCCGTCTTCCTTATTTCCGTGAATTGGATCAAAATTCACTCAACAATTACACATTCATTTCACAAGCAGCCACCTTCAGCTCTGCCTTCAGTATATATCCCAGATGTAATCACTTCTTCAGCACGGAATCAGCTACTGTCAGGCATTATTGCAAATGTGTCTATCTTTTCTTCTTGTTCCCCCTTCTTTTTTCCTACAGTCAGTTCTAGACAGTCAGAAATGGCTTTAAAACTTCAGTCCTGTCACCTATGCTCAAATCTTTCCAGTAGTGCTGAATCTCTCTGATCTGGTCTCTCCTGGCCTCTCCTTATGTCTAGCCTCTTTCTTCCTCACTCACTCTGCTCTAGGCATGCTGGCCATCATGACTTCCTGCTACTGTGCCACACTTCCTATAAGAAAGAACTAGGTCAAAATCTGCAGGGGTGCCTCCTGGTTAGAGATAGCATTGTTTGTAAAGGCCCCAAGTTTTTAGAAAATTACCTACTTATTTGAATTGGAGAATAACAGAGTTGCTATAATAGCAAAATCTCATAAATTATTTCTTTACTCACTAACAATGTCACGATATCTAAGAAGAAAAAAAGTCTTTTGTGCTTTCAAAATAAAAGAATCAAGATCTGATCTGAAATGTGGGACATAAAGGTGCAGAAATGAAATTTAGTTTTACAGAATGCTGAAAAAAAAAAAAAGGACCTTTGTGAATAAAAGGATATTGCTCCCATCTTCGGGAATAAAAAACAACAGGAGAAAATTGTAGCACAATGTGTAAATGTCAAAATGCTTTCTTGCTGTTCTTAACTAATGATTCTCAAGATTTCAACTAAATCATCTCCTTTGAAAGGGCAAAAGAAAAGGAGAAGAAATATTCCTTCATTCTCTTCTAAGTGTTGGTACAGATAGCAGAAAAAATCTCTCCAGTGCTACTGAAGGCTGACAACACTTTACAATAACAAAGCATCATTAGAACTAACTAGGACCTATAAGAAATTTCATAACCAGATTCACACCCAACATTTACTCAGCTAACTTGGAGAGAGAAAAGTTCAAAGTCCTGGCTTTGATATTTACTTGTAAACTTTGAGTGAGTCACATACTTCATGAATCTCCAGTTCTTCATACTGACATAAAAAGATATTAATTCCATGTACCTCCAGAGTTTTGTAAGGATGAACTGTAATGTCTTATATATCATTATTTATAATTTCATAAGTATAAAAATGTGATTGTTAACTTTCTGTAGGTATCAGTCCCCTATGTGACATGGCAATTCACATTATTAAAGGAGAACCTATAAAAAAGTGTGATATTCTTTTTCTTTCATTTCTAACCCCAGGTAGGAAATTCAGTATTTTACTTCAAAACAGTCATCTTCCCAAATCATGCCTGTTTCTTAGTTTTCAGCTAATCAGGAGAGGCTGATAAAGGACTCAGTGGCTAAGGAAAGAAAGAGGGGAAAAGAGTTCAGTGCATATAAGCGTGTCCCCGTGTGTAGGTTCCTGGATGTGTATCTGTCTGGGGGGTTGTGGGATCTCAGAGTAAGTAGCATGTTGTGTTAAGGACTTAGGGCAGAAATACTGAGAGCTCTGGGGGACCCTGAAAGCCCCAAGTGCTGGTCATCACTGTGCTGACAGGGAATGGTCTTGCTTGACTCTCTCACCCTTGTTCCTGGTTCTTCCCTCTTTCTCTGATCCCAGAACACTTGGGGTTCAGGCAGATGTGTGTCATATTCATGGCTGCCTATTTGATGTCTAGTCCGGTGTCCACACATATCAGGCATCCTTAAATGGGAAACTTAACTGAGTCGAGCTGAACTCGCCCATTTTTCTGAGTCTTTTTTTGTTGGCCTTGCTTCCTCTACTCGTTTTTCCAATTCACTCTGTACATTGACACTAAAGTAGCTGCTTAAAGTGCAAAAATTCATCATGACAACACATGGCTAAAAATCCAACTTCACATTGTAGGCTTCTAGGCTTTTCACTATCTATCTACAGCCTGCTTTTCTGGACATTTTTCTCACACTCTTCTCATAAGCTATGCTCTTTGTTCATCCTGGGGTTACTTGCAATTTTAAGAACACTGCATGGCCTTTTATTCGTCTGGACACTTGGATGTGATATGCCTTCTACAAGAGTATCCTTCACCCTCATCTATGAGAATCAGCTCTTCATTTTAGATTGTCTTCAGACATCTTCCTATAATTTCATTCACTTTACTATTTTCGTGACACGTGCTAGAGTTTACGTGGTATGCTCACCACCACTCTCCCCTCCCATGTTAATGGCAGACCCTGATAATTCCTCACAGCGTCTTCACAGGGTGCAATCTCAGAATAGGTTTTAGCACCCATTACCAGTTAATGAGCATTGGTGTGCACACTATGTTTGACAGAAGGCCCACAATATGCACCACCCAGAGACACAAATTGTACTATATTCTGTATAAATGGTGGCCCCGGGCATTGTGCAACACCGGGACCCTCTTTTCTTTCTTTCTTTCTTTTTTTTTTTTTTTTTAAGATTTTATTTATTTATTTGCCAGACAGAGATTACAAGTAGGCAGAAAGGCAGGCAGAGAGAGAGAGAAGGAAGCAGATTCCCTGCTGAGCAGAGAGCCCAATGTGGGACTCAATCCCAGGACCCTGAGATCATGACCTGAGCCAAAGGCAGAGGCTTAACCCACTGAGCCACCCAGGTGCTCCCGGGACCCTCTTTTCTATCTCTGTCCTATCACTTGGCTATAATTCATCCCACCCCATTGTAAATTCCTGCATCCTTGTTTGTCTTTCCATCTAGATCGTGAGCTTCTTAAAGGCAAGCATGTTTGTACTCTCACCACTAAGAATAGTGAATGACACATGGAGGAAAAACACATATATATTGATTGAACGAATAAAGGCAAACAATTTAAGTGTAACATTGTCTATGTTGCTATGCTTGGATCCAAAGAGGCTAATGGAAAAATAAAAGAAACTACGCAAAGTTCATTACAGGCTTATTCTTTTAAAGTCTGTGTAAGACAAAAGCAAAAAGTAAGAGCTTTCCTATATAAAACAGTGCCCCCACACACCCCAGTATCTGAACAAGGATCTCTGTGAGGCAGTGAGAGGTTCACTAATATTTCTCAGGGCAAGTTAAGCACATCCATAAACTAGAAATAAAGAGTAAGAATACTTGTGTTGAAAGATAAGGCCTTGGTGGAGAAGAAACCATGTGCTTTTCTGGTGGGTAGGGATCTCTGAAGGATTTCCTAAGGAGATAGAGATCTAAGATACCACAATGGAAGAGCAAAGATTCCCACTTGTAGGAGATAGGTTTAAAAAAGTAAGATAAGGATGAGAATCATATGGATATAAGGTTCTCTTCTTTTAAAACTGGGTGGATAAAAATGATTTACTTTCTGAATATAAATGCAATTTTTATTATGTTTTACAAATGTAAAGATGCTGGTATCATTTGGACCTAGCAAGTGATTATCATGTTCACGTGACTGATGTGCTAACATATCTGTGTTAAAATAGAGGACACAATGAAGTCCAAGCCCTCTCCTCTCACATGTGGACTATGCAGTAGCCTCCCAGCGGGACTCCTTCCTTCCTTCCTTCTTTGACCCAGCAGGGTCAAAGGCAGCTCAGACAGCTGCCAGAATAATCCTTTTACAACCTAAATCAGAACCTGCAATTTCTCTGCTCAGAGTCCCCCATCAGCCCCTCTTCCTTGAGAGTAAGAACAGACCATGGCCTACAAGGCTGTGGACCCACAGGTCTCTGTCCCCTTCTCACCTTCGTTCTCTTGGTCTCACTGCTCTGTACTGGCCTTCTTGCTCTTTCTCAAACTTGGCAAGCATAAATCCCCAACAGAGGTGTGTACCTGCCCTTTTCTTTGTTTCAAAGTCTCTTCTCTTAGCTGTCAATCTGATCCATTCCCTCACTTCAATCACCACTTTTCCTCATGGAGGCCTTTCCTGACTGAGCACCTACCTCCTGCACCTCTTGCTCCTGTTTTCTTCTTCACATTTATTGCATGAGATATATTACACATGCATCTACTTGTGTGTTTACTGTCTCCCCACCCAAGAATATATCTTCCACAGGAGCAGAAACTGAGTATGATACCCTTTGACAGTATGCCTTGTACCTAGAACGTCTGGCGTGTGGTCCCTGCTCAATAAATATTTGCTGAAGTTCACAAAATATGTGTAATTGATTATGCTGATGGTTGCACAACTCTGTGAATATATTGAACATCATTAAATAATAATATTTATTGAATGACTTCTATGCCAGGTGTATGAATTGTACCCCAATAAAGCAATTACAAAAAAAATAATAAGTACAAAAACTGAAGCAGGATTACATACTTTGTTATTTAACCAATTAACTTCGAGATTTTCATAGTAATAAGGGGCTGTTATTTATAAATGACATATCTTTAAAGTAAATTGTTTATCAGTGGGTGTTCATCAGCTCAATTCCTTTAGGCTATACTTTAAAATTCAACCATGGAAGTAGATTTGCATGTGACATTTGAAAATTATCATTTGAAATATCTGTATATTTGTTAAAGACTGATAAAGGAGCTTTAAAAGGTAAATTATATTTTTAAGATATTTTAATGTTATTGAGCTTGGTTTACAGTGAGAGGCAGTGGGGAGAATTATATCCCAAATTGTTTGTATTCAGAAAGACCTAATTGTTGTACATTTACAGTTAGCTGCAAATGTAATTGCAAAACCAATTTAACAACATCATTATTTACCAGATGTGATATTTTTTAGAGCTAATTTTCCATAGTAAACATTACCTAGAAATCTGTATCATTTTGGAAATGAAATAACTGTTTGGTTTTTTTAACCACACACAGACACAAGGATGTGGGCACCATAGCTTCACAGTTGAAATGTTCATTCTTCTAGGCTCCATCCTGAGGGGAGCTGGACTACATAAACATCCTCATGAGAATTAAGTGCTGGGCCACCCAAGATAAATTACCTCTTTCATGTTCACATTTCATACACAGAGAAACAATTTTCTGAATTGCATACCTGAAAATTAGGCTATATTGTTAGGTGACAAATTATGTAAAAGGCTTTATAATCTATAATCATTGTTTGTATTGTCTTTCCTATGGTATTATTAATTCCCACAGCGAACTTGGAGAGAGAAAAGTTCAAAGTCCTGGTTCTGATACTTACTCATAAACTTCGAGTCATATAACTCCATGAATCCCTACTTCTTCATGTTTACATAAAAGAATGTTAATTCCATGTACCTCTCAACATGAAACTGATTTTACATCCTGCATGTTGTCACCTCAGGCCACATTTGTTACAGTAATTTTATATATATATATATATATATGTATATATATATATATGTATATCACATACATATATATATGAAATATATATTATATAATTTTCTATTTCTTTTGATTTACATATGGCATTTCCTCCTTGAACATATTGTCCTTAACAAGGGCTTCATGTAGCAGTCACTTTTTGAATGTAATATTAATTTAAATATTTATCTACTTATTTACATGGCTATCTCCCTGTGGACTGTGAGCTCCTGAGGTCTGGATTCTGCCTTAATTATCATATGTCCCAAGGATTTATTATAGTTGTTCAGAGTAAAAGACCTGCTGGAGAAAATAATCTCCCTCCTGTATCCCTGTGTTTCTCCACCTGTTGTAAAAGGAGTCCATTGAATAAATGATCTTATATTTATACATATGATTTGGGTGTTAGGATAGCTAACTAACTTACCCTCCTTGTCCCACTCCACTTTTATTAACCCTGCTCTCATCTCCAAAAATCCAATCTATGTAAATGACACAAATAGGCTCCCTTGTTTCTAGCTTCTAGTTGGGTTTGGCTATAGGGACCCTCTGGCCAGGTTTCAGAGATGGAAGGAAATAAGTCCAGCACAATTTCATCTGAATCCATTCCTGTCTTATAACCTCAAGCTGAATGCATCCTTCAAGCAAAGGTGACAACTCCTCTCAAGATGGCTCTTTCCTTAGGACTGTCTCATTCTAGGTTCCAATGACCCCTCTTCTAGCCTACTCAGGCCTACATATTATAATGGCTCTGCAATCACCAGCATGGGATACTGCAATAATCCTTGTGTTTTTCCCATACCCTACACTTACCTTTGTAAATATGTCCTTAATAAATTTTCTCCAGTTACCCTCATTTGTATATGACTTCTTTTTCCTGCTGGTACCCTAACATAGGTGTTATGGAGTTGCCACTCATAATATCAAGATAGATATGGTTATTTCTTTATATATGCATAAGTGTATTTTACATGTTATACGTGTGTGTGTGTGTGTAAAGTGTCAAGTTTCATTGCTTATACCTATACAGTGCACATTTATCAAAATATAAAATATTATTTCTGATGACACAAATGCTACTTCAGTATGTAACTTGAGAGATAAACACCCATATTTTCTACAATGGATAATGACTCTTTAATAACATTTGCTGGTCTTTGAAAAATATCACTACGTTTTACACTTGTACTTAGCCTGAAATTTTGCTCAAAATGGGCCATCCTATTTTTTAAGTCTAATTTACATATAATAAGCTGTTAGTTTCAGGTGTACATCATAGTGATTTGATATTTTTATACATTATGAGTGATCCTCACAACGTCTAGTCATCTTACAAAATCATTACAATATCACTTACTATGTTACCTAGTGCTATATATTATATTCCCATGACTTATTTATTTTATAACTGGAAGTCTGTATCTCTTAATCTCCATTACCCATTTTTGCCTGTCCCTCCCCATCTCTGTCCTTTGGTAGCCAACAATTTGTTTCCTGTAACTATGAGTTGGTTTCTGTTTCGAGTTTTTTATTCTACATATAAGTGAAATTATATGGTATTTGACTTTCCTTTTATGACTCATTTTACTTAGCATAAGTAGAATGGACCCTCTAGGACCATCCCACGTTATCATACATGGCAAGAATTTATTCTTTTTTATGGCTATTATATGTATGTGTGTATGTGTGTATACATAATACATATACACACATACCACATCTCCCTTATCCATTCATCTGTTGGTGGACACTTAGGTTGCCGGGTCATTCCGATCTGAGATATACTCTTTCATGCTTTAATGTTTAAGTTGTCTACCTTCCTTCAATTTAAATTTCTCTGACTTGCTCATAGCATATTCTCCTTGAACATATTATCCTTAAAAATGGTTACACACAGCAGTTACATTCCACTTAAAAATGTATCAAGTTATCCAAAGTGAATAATGAAAGTGATGGATGTCTCTTTTACCTCTATAATAAATTCCTGTCCTTCAAAAATAGAGAAAGTTGTTAGAATGTGTGCCCACTTTATTATTTGAGAGTATTCAATTCTGTTATAAAAAGAAAAATAAACAGGAGCAATGAAGCTTATAAGAATGTTAAACACAGATAGTGAGAAAGGTAGTAGTATATCAGAGAGGGACAAATCTCATAGTACGTGTTAACTAGAGGTATGAATAAGCAAGTAGCTTATGACATAGAATTCAAAAAAAGATAGAGGAAATAAGATTATGATTTATAAGATGTGTTAATAAAACAAATGTGATACATGATAAGAGTGTTTCCTCTCGAAAGCAAGGATAAAAAGACTAAGTGATAAGGTATGATTCTCTCAGCTCAGTTATTTTCACCCTACATTGACAGCCATTTTGTAGCACACATAATAATCTCATTTGGGCCCCACATATGCTCTAAAAAATGCAGATACAACCATTCCTGTTCAGCAGGCTGCCTGGTGATCTGTGGCCAGGAATGCTTGCCTGATTCTCTCAAATACAGCAAGTGTTTTTTGTTGCCCCAGATTATCATGTATTAGCCATTTTTATACACACATCAACTCCAGTTGTTGTGGGTAAATGTGATGAGATAGAGCCAGAGACAAAGAAAGGGAGAACTGGTAAATGTTGCTTACAAAAATGTAGAATTCAGATAGCATGGTTCTTCTACCTGCTTGTATGTTATCCTATGTCAGTTCTTTCTTTTTACCTCTCACCATGCATTTAAAATGGATTTGATATCTGTGTTATGGGAGAATTTTGACCAAATGCTTTTCTGTTTCATGACCTCTAAGATCACTTTCCTACAAGTGTTCTGGGAAGCTACTATTGCAGCAAGGTAACTTTTCACAAACTGTTGTACTTATTCTGAATAAAGGTTGTGTGCTATTAGTTTTATTCAGGATTGCCACGGAATTTTAGTCCTTATATTTTGGAGGGTTATCACCTATTGTGACCATAAGATGTATTTTCAGGATGACTGGCTAATGACATTTACCTATGGTCTCTCAAGCCCCTAACTTGGACCCATGTTCCCTTCTAAACCAAGTCTCTATGCTGACAACCTCTTATTTAATAAAACAGTTCTCGAACTTGGTTTCCCACTAGGATTAAACCTGGAGTTTGAAAGAATAAAGATGTCAAGGTTTCACCCCAAAGATTCTAATATAATTGATCTGAGGTGTGACCTGCGTGCTGAGATTTTAAAAGTTCCTCAAATAATTCTAACGCAGAAGGTTTGGGGACAACTGCACCTAACTAACTGTTGTAATAACATTTATTTTTTGGGGGGGGTGCTGTTTTTAAGTACAGCAAAGAGAAAAAATGGTAAATGAGACCGAAAAAGTTCACTTTCCTAAAATGTGTTGTTGAGTTGTTGAGTGGTTGACAAAATGTCCCCGGGGAAGAATGCACACCTAGCCAGTCTAGAGTTCAGGCTCTGGGGTTCAAAATTCATTTAGGCTTCACCTACGGTTTGGCACCAGCTTGTGGAAGTTGTTTTCTCCTTTTTAGATATTTGGGGTTCTATAGAGGTTCTGGCTAAAAGGCTAAAAGGGCTTTCAGGAGAGCAACAATGATTTTACCAACTTCCTGCTCAGATCCATTTTGTTGACTTGATCCAACATCTTGGGCCGAGAGAATACCAAGAACAAGAAACTCTTTCTCTAATTCTTCTTTTCCAGACAGAGAGTTATCTGTTTTTAATATTCTCTAGAGCTAACACATATGTGGATTGCCTGCCATTATCTTGTTACCCTTACCTTGCTCTCCATAGTATCTACAACAGAAGATAAGAAGGTGTTCAACTCTACTAAAAAGGACAGATGAATCCAAGAGTCCATGGGCAATCTTATCATAAGTCAATTTATGTTTTTTTCAGAGTGTTACTATATTTGTAATTACCAGCATTTTCACAGGTAACCTTTGTTGCTACAATAATATCTTTTATTGGCCATCAAGGGCACATTATTTATAAAATCTTCCAAAAAATTCAAGCTATATACATAGATGACACCATTTTGAATGAAAAATGACTCACAAAGCTATTTTCTTTATAGTCAAGGCATTGGTGTTCTTTGTTCCCTTTTTCATATACCCAGACCAAAATCTTGTGTTGTTCCTTTCCCTGTTTCTTAAACTATTTTCTTTTTTTCCTGTCAACTTGCTCTGACATTCTTCTAGGTAACTTTCTTTCTTTCTTTCTCTTTTTTTTAAGATTTTATTTATTTATTTGCCAGACAGAGATCACAAGTAGGCAGAGAGGCAGGCAGAGAAAGAGGAGGAAGCAGGCTCTATCCCAGGACCCTGGGATCATGACCTGAACCGAAGGTAGAGGCTTTAACCCACTGAGCCACCCAGGTGCCCCTCTTCTAAGTAACTTTCATTCACTGCTTCTTACAATGAGATTTTATAGTTTGTGACTTATAGAATATTAATTAATAAAAAGCAAAATATTTAATCTCAGGAATTCAAAGAGCATTCACAGTCTTTACAGTTTTATCTTTTTATTATCTGCAATAGGAATCTTTGTTAGCTAGGTGGGGTAACTTAATAAAAGCCACATAGATTTTGGAGGCAAATTCTAAATTAGGGCTTAAGTCATTGCTTAGTTAGTTTATGACCTTGAAGAAGTTCTTTATATATCTTCAGAATAAAGCTAATGATACCAACCTTTCAAGGTCTTTGGCATGTATAAACATATATGAATATACATGCATACATCTATATCTGTATGAATATACACATATACATCTATATCTATATTTATCTATTTATTTATCTATCTATCTAGTACTTGAAACACATTAGTGCTCCAAAATGGTAGTTACTAGTAGCTTGCCAACTCTAGGTTAAAGCAAGATTGATGACCTGGGTGATAAGATGGTAGAAACACTGGTCCTGTCAATTATTTTCCAGACACACCTTCACAGTTATTCTAAGGGAAGGGCATCAAAATCTCACAAGAGTAGTATTCAAAAGAGAAGTGTGGAAGGTAGAACATAATGTAGCAATGTGACTTTCCCCATGGCTGATGACAAAGAGTAGATGATTCTTATGACTTTTAATATTCAGATGAAATGAAACAGTTTACTATATTGGAATCTTGCTAGTTAAAATATACTGTGTCTGATCCATTTTATTTTGAGGTTTTACCTCCCCTCAGTTTTTAAAAGTATTTATTGCAGTGAAGGGTACAAAACGAAACTAAGATATGGTTCTTGGCCTCATTGAATTTGCAATCTCAGTAGGAAGATAGATATGTAAAGTTGAAGGAGTTTAGATATTGTTACAAGATGGTTATGATTATAAGTTGATGATTGATAAAGATACAGATAAGATCTTTGAAGAAAGAGATCAATAGGGATTGGAATTATTCACAAAGTTTTACTAGAAGACATGAGGATTGAACGGTCTTTAATATATTTAGGGGTCAAGGTATGGGGGGTATTTTCTGGTATCAAGTGATTCGAACTATGGTTTCCTATCACATAGGGATTCATTAAATTATATCTTACTTGCTCTAATTTTTTGTAGAGTTGCAGGGTTATTCATTTTTAATGCCCAATTTTCAAGCACTGACATCAAAGGGAGATAGTTAAGGAGTGTTCTGATGCCTTAGTGCTGAGCACCTTGCTTGGCGGAAGTGCCACACAGCTTCTCATTTGTAAAACTTCATGCATTTACAGGGAACTTATTGCAGTAGCAAGGTACAAAAATTCTCTCAATTTAAATTATCTTCAAACTGAGAACTAAACTTTAAAATGTCTTAATGAAGAAAAACCCATGTGACCACAGTCTATTCCTAGGTGTTGTCTGCCTTCCAATGCCCTCTTCCCATTTACATATCTAATTCTTCACTGGCAGAAACAGATCACTGCATGATTTTTGCTGGAGGAAAGAAATGATAGGAGATTTTTGTAAAGCACACTTACGTCTCTGAAGGTTTGAAGTTAAAAATTAAAATTATAAGGGGAACTGATTTTATACTTATTCTAACTGAAATTAAAATGAATATTGGATATTTCTAAGGGGATCTTGTGAAACAATACTGGTGGAAAAATTAAGAACTTTGTATATACACACATATACACACCTTGATGGTTGAAATGGCATGGGGGACACTGAAGCTGAATAAGGAAGCTGTCAAACTCATCAGTCTCGATTGGCTTTCATTTTAAATGCTTTTGGTTCTATGCCATTGTATCTGGGGAATGCATACTCTGTGCGATGAAACTGAAATTAAATCTCCTTTCTTATAGTTGAATGCTTTTTCTGTAATCTAGCCTGAATCTGGATATCAGGGCAAGATTGAAGATAGACTGGAGTTTAATATTAAATGCTACTTTAAAATTTTCAGTGTAGATTGAGAATAGTTAGCTTTTGTTCCAGTCAAAAGAAATAAAATGAGATAAATACAGACTGGTACAAAGAAAAGGATGGGGCCAGGGGTTAGATGAGCAGCTCAGAGATTTTGGAGGACTTCTGAAAGACAGGAAGTTAATGGGATTCTATTTTTGTTAATTTCCTAGGGCTGCCATAACAAATTACCACACACTTGGTGATTTAAAGCCCATGAAATATTTTCTCTCACTGCTCTGGAGGCCAGATGTCCAAAATCAAGGTGTTGGCAGGACCATGTTTACTCTAAAAGCTCTAGGGGAGAATCCTTCTCTGCCTCTTCCAGTTTCTGGTGACTAAAGACAGTCCTTGATTTGTGGCTGCTCAATCCCAGTCTCTGCCTCCATCTCCACATGCCCTTCTTCACATGTGTCTGTGTTGCAAATATCCCTCTTTCTCTTATTTATAAAAAAAAAAAAAAAAAACAAAAAAAAAACAGTGACTGGGGTACATCCATGATAGTCTTATGTTGAGATCTTAAATTTAATTACTTCTGCAAAGACCCATATTCAAAAAGGTCACATTCATAGTTACTTGGAGGTAAGATCTGAACATATCCCTTTTTTGGCAGGATAGGGATCACTATTCAATGTATTACACCATTACAGACTAAAACAGAATAGAGGAACCAACTGTCCAAAACCTGCAAAAGAGGAATAAGTAGTAGTAATGAAGGTGGGAACTATTTTTCAGGACCAAACTTCATGGGGTTCCATGCTTCATTGAGCGAATCAGTAGAGCAAGAATGGGAATGTCAGAGAAATTGGGGAGATTATGGAAGTTCGATCAATGCCTCGCTAGATCCTTCTTTCGAGCTCCTCTACCTCTTCCCTTGTTTCTGCCCATTCTAAAAAACAAAAAACAAAAAACAAAAAAACAAAAAAACTGGCATCAATGACTTTCACTTTTTGTCTTCCTGCCAGTAAAAACCAGAAAATTACACTATCAGGTAATAAATGTTCTTTCTGAGGAAGGTTAGACTTTTGGGGTCATAGTCACACTGGTATTTGGGGGGAATTTGCTGCTCCTCTTCTGCCTGACTTCAAGTGGTATTGATGCACCTATTCATATACAGAGTTCAGAGCCTAACTTCCTGCTCTGAAGAAAGTCCTACAGTTGGAAAAAATCATCTACAACTGAAACAAAATCTCACATAAGCTACTCTATACACATGAATAAGAACAGAAAACCACAGACTATCAGACACATGAAGAAAAGCCAATACCATGGAAGAGAAAGAACAAGATTTGTCTGATAATTCACATTAATTATGGTAATTTGCAATACATAAATAGCTCCCTATCTTCTCCTTCCTCATTTT
Source organism: Taxidea taxus jeffersonii (assembly GCA_003697995.1). Lineage (NCBI taxonomy): Eukaryota > Metazoa > Chordata > Mammalia > Carnivora > Mustelidae > Taxidea > Taxidea taxus. The sequence continues at coordinate 235,831 of ML104770.1, forward strand.
TGAAAATGGATGAAACTGCCCCCTCTAAAATGAAGACCACCTCCAAAATGATGTACATAGCTATATACTGCCTATTTTCTCAAGGGAATATTTAGGGTTGGAGATGTCTCCCAAATTTGGTTGACATAAGATTAAACAAAGATGGTGAGAGATCCTGAGATCTGGTATTAAAAGAAGGGAAAAAAAGAGGAAGTGTTTCAATTATCACCAACTATGTGGCTCTTGGCGTTTGCTTACTGCTCTGAACTTCATTTTCCACTGATAAAAGTGAGAGAATATTTGAACTCGGCACTTGGTGTGGCTGTTGTAAAGATCAGCTTCCACAATATAAGTGAAGGTGCTTTACAGATCATCTAAATAGACATGCTATAAAAATAATATTAGGAGACACAATTACAGATTATAAATTTTAATTGAGGCATTCTTTTTAAATATTAAATTTAAACATTAAATATTAATATTTAAACAATAATAATGAATATTGATATTAAATATAAATATTTGCTTGAGGGGAAGTGAGTGGGGGATGGGGTAACTGGGTGATGGGCATTAAAGAGGACACTTGATGTAATGAGCACTGAGTGTTATATGCAACTGATGAATCACTAAATTCTACCCCACTAACTAATAATATAGTACATGTTATCTAAATTAAATTTAAATAAAGAATTTTTTAAAAATCTGCTATGTCCTATGATGTTGATTTTATATGGGTTTTCTCCTGTATTCATTGTTGGGGATTAATTTTACTTTTTTCTATATCCAAACATATCAGGGGATGTCTATGCATTAGTTAACTGTCTTATTCATATAGAAATAAGACAATTTGTTAATAGATTATAATATTTCCTAAAATTTTTGAGTTGGATATTCTTTAACATATGTTATGAAAAGATTTTAGGAAAAGCAAGTGGATTTCTGCATGCCCAAAGAAATTATTAATTTTTAAAGATTTTATTTTTAAGTAATCTCTACACCCAACATAGGGCTCAAACTCACAACCCCCAAAGCAAGAGTTGCATACTTTCCCAACTGAGCCAACCAGGAGCCCCCTAAGAAAATAATAATAACAATTATTATTTTATTTGAGAGAGAGCATGAGCAGGGAGTGGGGTAGATGGAGAGGGATAAGCAGATTCCCCACTGAACAGGAAGCTTCATGCTGGTCTTGATCCCAGAACCCGGAGATTATGACCAGAGCTAAACTCAGCCACTTAACTGACTGAGCCACCTGGGCATCCCCCAAGCAAATTATTTCTGAAGAGAACTCAGTACAACAAAAAGAAAACAACAACAACAACTTGCAAATCACAATTGGCTTGGTCAGAATAAGTTTCAAAATGTTAATTTCTAATTGATAGTCATCTACACTGAATTATTTCTTTCTCATTTGGAAAAACTATTTTCAAATTGTACCTGAATTTCCTTCAAAAGGCTAGAAACTGTGCTCTAAACTGCACTAACTCTTGAGATTTAAAATATGGGTTTTATCATTCCGGTTTTTGCTTGCAATTTTATAGTTTACTTTGATTTTGCACTTCTTTCATGATCTTCAAATATTACCTACATCAAGCTTGTATAAAACATTGTCTTTCTTTAAACACATATGGTGAAAATCGTTCAAGCAGATGGCGATCCACAGTCATTGGTAACAGAGGATCAAGTGTCGGCTCCGAGGTTGCTGAAACGGAGTCCAATTTAATAGCTCAAATGAGGACAAGAATTAAATTGGAAATTGCAGGCCGAAATATTCAGCATTTGATCATAAAGAGATTATAGGAGGGAAAGAACACAGTGTAACAGACTGTCTTTTAAAAGGAGCCAGTCTTCTGATAGTTCTGTGTTTTATCAGTTCATAATCAAAGTAAGTGATACAGGTCCATTTTTTAAACCACTAATATATTCGTGATTTATTTTTGAGAAGAGGACAACTTTTTACAGATTTCAACACGACATTAAAATTCTGTTTCCTGACATTTAGAACCACGGGGTATTCAACTTGCAAAACAAAATTTAGTTTTGCTTTTTTAGATGTCGGAGGGGTGTTGGGTGATGTTTCTAGCCTGTCCTCTGCACACTCTAGCTAAGCGTTCAGATGTTTATGATACTTCCTCTGTTATTCCCAAGCTCCCAAGCACAGTGGCAGGCAATTTTAGCACAAATAAGCTTTTTAGGATGAGGCAAGATTGAGGTTGGTCAGGGGTTTTTATTTTAATAACCATATTATGCACTAACTATAATCACTAGTTAAATTAGGTCCTGTTATTCCCTCAAAGTGGGCACCATGAGACATGAGGGCTCATTTGATGAAGTTTCAAATATCCCAGAGTCTCTCAGTCTCTTTAAGCCTCAATTTCCTCCTTTGCAAATGGGGTTAAAATAGTACTTACAGAAAGACACTATAAGGAATCACTGAGACAAGGCATTTGAGATGCATAGCTTATGTCTGACCTAGAGAAGCTAAACTTAATACGAACACACCTTTTATTTTGTCTTGTTTTAAAGATTTATTTATTTGACAGAGAGAGAGAGAGAGAGAGAGCCAGAGAGCACAACAGAGGGAAACAGCAGAAGGAGCATGAGAAGCAGACTCCCTGCTGAGCAGGGAGCCGATGCAGGACTTGATCCTAGGACCCTGGGATGGTGACCTGAGCTGAAGGCAGTCGCTTAACTGAGCCACCCAGGCTGCCTAGAGCACACCTTTTGAATTCAAATCCTGGCCCCAAGACTTGAGTGTTCTTGACCTCGGGCAAGTTACATAACATGTTTATTTCCTCAGTTACAACATGGGATTAATAATAACACCCCATTCAGACTTGTTATAAGGACGGAATGAATTGATGTCTGTAAAGCACTCTGTACAGGGCCAACACTTAGTGTTTGTTAATTAAATAATACAGTCATAAGCATACCAATGTGAGTTATTATTATTATCATGTATTTATCCAAAACAAATGGAATATTGTTGGTAAAACTTAAAAATCATCATATTAATACATTTTGAAATTTGGGAACCTAAATAAAGATATAAGTAAATGAACTAAATATTCTATTAACACAAATACATTCTAAACAATTCAAGCTAGAGTGATCTTTGTCATAACTTGACACTGAAAAAACCTATTTTTCCATGCTGACCAATACTGCAACCAATTGTCATTCTTTATTTGTTTTAATTTTGTTTGTTTGGTAGTGGGTAAAGAATATTTCATTCTAAGCATAATTTGAGAACTGTAAAACATAAATACTTACAATTGCTTCATGGTATTTTATCTTATTTTTTTAAAGATTTTTTGTTTATTTATTTGACAAAGAGCACAATTAGGGGGAGCAGTAAGCAGAAGGACAAGGAGAAGCAGGGTCCCCACTGAGCAGGGAGCCCAAAGCAGGACTCTGGGATCATGATCTGAGCCAAAGGCAGATGCTTCACTGACCAAGACACCCAGGTGCCCTCTTCGTGGTATTTTAAAATTACTCTCACAGGTAGATAAAAAGATGTTCACCATCACTCATCATTAGGAAAATGCAAATTAAAAACACAGTGAAATCTTTCCTCACACCCACTTACATGGCATTTCTGTAAAAGACAAGAGATAAGATGCTGGAGGATATGGAGAAAGGGGAAACCCTGTACACTGTTGATAGGATTGCAAATTGGTGTAGCCACCATGGAAAAGATTATGGATGTCCCTCAGAAAATTAAAAATGGAACCACCATATAAACCAGCAATTCTGCTTTTGGCAATTTATCTGAAGGAATAAAAATACTGTGTCAAAGAGATATATACAACCCCCACATTTAGAGCAGCATTATTTATAAGAGCCAAGACATGGTAATAACCTAAGTGTCCACTGATGGATGAAAGAATAAGGAAGTTGTGGTATATCTATATACAACAGAATACCATTCAGCCATAAAAAGGAAGAAACCCTGCCATGTTGACAGCACAGATAGACCTTAAAGGCAGCAAGCATGTTAAGTGAAGAAAGACAGAGAAAAGCAAATACCATATGATCTCATTTTTACATAGAATCAAAGGCAAAACAAAACAAAACAAAACAAAACAAACCTCCTAAAAAGAGATCAGAGTTGTGGTTACCAAAAGTGGGAAGTGGAGGGAGAGAGAATTGGATAAATGTGCTCAAAAGGTATAAAGTTCCCATCATATGATAAATAAGTACTAGGTGATATAATGTACAAATAACGACTATGTTAACAATGATATATAGTATATTTGAAAGCTATTAGGAGAGTAAGTCCTAAGAGTTCTCTCTCTCTCTCTCTCTCTCTCTCTTTGTATCTAGATGAGATGCTAGGTATTAACTTACTGCAGTCATCATTTCACAAAATTTCCAATTTTGATTATAATAGATATATGTAAACCATTATTTGCTTTGGTAGTAAATAGTAGTAGTAACTTGAAAATATTTCTTTTTCAACTTCTGTTTCTTTTGTGATCATTTATGTAAATTAGTTGGATCTCCATAAAGCTGCAAAAATATTAGCTGGACTGAATTATGAAATGCCAAGAAGCAAGTGCATTAGTTTTATATTACTGTCCATAACAAACTATCAAAAAACTTCATGGCTTAAAACGATAGCTAATATTTCAGAGTACTGTAAGCCACAGTTCCAACTCGGGCCTCACTGGGCTAAAATCAAGACATCGATAGTGATATGTTCCTTCTGTAGGATCTAGGGAAAATTCATTTCCTTGCCTTTCCATCCTCTAGGGGCTTCCCCCCATGCCTTGGCTCCTGGACCCTCTCCTCCAGCAGCTCATGGTATCACTATGACACTGACTCTTCTTCCTCCCTAAGACTACTAATGACCCTGTAGTTACACTGGACCCACCCAGTTAATCCAGAATAATCACCCTACTTTAATATCAGTTGATTCACAACATTAATTCTATCTGCAAAATTAATTCCTCTTTGTCACATAACCTAACACATTCACAGTTTCTAGAATTAAGACATGGACATCTTTAAGGAGGAATCACTATTCTGCCCATCACAGTCAGCAACCATAACCAGCCTATGAAATTTTGCATCTAACTGGGTCATTACAGTATTGAGTATGTGAAAAAGATAAATTCCATTCACCTAAAAATGCTGAAGATTAGTGTAAAGATGATGGGTTTTCTGTCCAAGAGCTGAAACAGATAATGCAAAAAAATCTTTTAAATATCATCAAATCTGGAAGAAATTTTGGCCTAGGGAAATTTTTAGCAATAGGAACAAGATTAAAAGGATTGATTTTCACATAGCCTTTAAGGCAATGACAGTGTCCATTATGTTTGAATATGTGATGTGGGCAAAGACCTCCTCATCCTTTCAGTATATGTGCTGCCGAAGCGAGCACCTCCTCATCCTTTCAAATAAAAGGCAGCTAAGTATCAAAGTTTTATAAACTTCCATGACAGTTCTCTTTGCAGATGGTATCAAAGACTTCCCAAAAGTTCTGCTAATATAGTAGATCTTAAAGATCAATCATGGAGAATTTCAATGTGTCATCAAATATGTTATATATTATAGTCTCCTGGTAGGCTAGAATTTATCACAATGGTTTAAATAATAAGTAAAAAGCAAAAGATATTCCTTTACAAACAATATCTGAATTTAGGAGAATAAATTGGACAAATATGGTAATTTTTTATGTTACTTACATGTTTTTTTGTATCATGACAGTTTTTTTCTATTTGGCTTTTCTAATGCACTTTTTCATCATCAACAAAACTGAAGAATAAATTCTTACTTTGTAGGGTCTTAGAAGTAGTATACATCGGGGCATTTATGAATGTTTACTTTCTCTCCTACCACAGAAGACCAAACTGTAGCAAGTTTATCATGAAAATTAAGGAAAAGTTGAGGGATGCCTATCTGGCTCAGTTGGTTAAGCATCTGCCTTCAGCTCACATTGTGATTGTGGGGTCGTAGGATCTAGTCCTGCACTGAGCTCCTTCTTAAGTGGGGAGCCTGCTTCTCCCTCTGCCCCTCTCCCCCTGCTTGTGAGCTTTTCTCTCTCTGTAACAACAAATAAATGAAACCTTTAAAAAAATTAAGGAAAAGTTGAAATGTTTTTGAGTACAAGTCTATTTGTTTGCTAATGGTGCAAGACTGACTTTAAAATGCACTAGCCTTTTTAAGGGCTATGATCAATAATTTTGAAACTTTCAACTCTCTCGGGTCTCTTAAAACCCATGGGTCATGATGTAATCAATTGGCAGGATCAGCTTATTTTGAATATTCTTCTATTCAGTCTCTTAGTCTGTAGTCTGTATCCTTGATACTTTTACTCCAAAGAAAATCAAAAAGGGATTTGAGAAATTAGAAGCAACATTCTTGTAAATTAAGTTATGTATGCCTCTAAACATTTTGATTTTAACTCATGAGAAGATGCATGCTGATTTCTAGGTTGATAACTGCTCACTGATTCTGAACATAGGATCATCTTCCTGATCAATTGTTATTGAATTCTTCCTGGAAGATCAGTTTTTCTGTAGCAAATAGGAACCTTAGCTATCTGAGGTGGAATGAACCGTTCCTAAGGCCTCTACTTAACAGTTAAACTAGATGAAATGACGTGTCCCACACTCAAGTAAGATCTCCACTCCCATTAGATGGGATTTAGTTATTCCCTAACCAGTTGGTCTTAGTTACTATAATTGTATAATTTAATTAAATTATTAAGTGATTGTGAATAGAAATACATTTCACTTATTACTAAGAAAAATTATTGACTACTTTGGAATGTCTCTTAAGGCTTAGCCACTAAAAAACATATCAAAGTGGGGATATAGAGATAACTCTAACAAAAGTTAGAGTTCAGTTTGCTCAGTATGCTTTAAAAGCAATCTTTTAAAAAATTAGAAAAAAAACAACTTGAAAGACAGTTTTTGTTGTTTATGAAGAAAGGTGAAGTGAAACTCCAATTAGCAGACCCATTCTAAGAGAGGGGAGGGAAAAAAAAAGAAGAACTTGGTTTAATCAAATGTTTGGCAAATAAATGTGCATTTCTACAGACTTAATTGAAAAAAAATTCTTCTGAAGAGTTTTTACAGCTCTTAGTTTTTGAGTTAGAAAGACTTCACAGGAAATTATTAACCCTTTCTTTTAATTACTGTTGTAACCGCGAAGCACAGAGAACGAGAGTTCACAACTCTTTGATTTTTGGTTTTATTTTTGGAGAAATAGAGAGCATAAGAATGTGAGCAGCTGGAGGGGGTGAGGGGCAGAGGGTGAGAGGGAATCTTAAGCAAGATTCACGCTCAGCACATAGCCAGACCCTGAGATGCTGACCTGAGCGGAAATCAAGAGTTGGATGCTTAAGAGTTGGAGGCTACCTCAGGTAGCCTCAGTTCATCACTCTTTGTAGCCCTGAAAACTAACTATGTATTTGACAATATCATCCAGGGGAAGAACTATGGCCTTACAGTTAGTTTGGCTACTTTTTATTTGTATGACCCTGGACAAAGTTTTTAACCACCTAAATTCATTCCCTTCATTTTAAAAATAGAAAATGCAATGGAAAAAAATAATTTATAATACTAATCTTCAAGAGCCCAAATAAACAAATATATGTGAAAATGCCTGGCACACAGCAATCATTAAGTGAATGTTAGTTCTCCTTTCCATAACTGCAATTATATATAAACTGTTTTAGATGACTTAATTAGAACTGTGTTGATTTTCTTTAAAATCTATTTTCCCTTAAACTTTGTCCATAAAACTTAATATTGTAGCAAAAATCTAGTTCATTTGTGAATATTCAGTATGGTATTTATAGATTCTACAGTGTTTTATGAATTGAAAAGAAGAGAAATAAGTGCATTTCCACCTCACTGAAATATACTTTTTCTTGCTTAACTGTGAATGTAAGAATACTATAAGAGGTCTCCTATCTTTTACAACCAGACATTTCATGCAAATCTACCCTTGACTTGCCTGGTATATCTGATTGTCTCCTAAAACTTTCTGATTAGGATGGGGAAAGAATAAAAACTTTAATTCGGATTTAAACCAATTTGATTAGAAGGAAAGTAGCCTCAAAATAATAGTCCACATTGCATTAAAACACAACACACAGACAAATCTATTTAATATCTGAAATTTCACTAGGCCAGTGATTAAAGGAAGTAATAAAAGCTCTAATGTGGGGCACCTGAGTGGCTCAGTGGGTTAAGCCTCTGCCTTCGGCTCAGGTCGTGATCTCAGTGTCCTGGGATCGAGCCCCACATCGGGCTCTCTTCTCAGCAGGGAGCCTGCTCTCCCTTTCTCTCTGCTTGCCTCTCTGCCCACTTGTGATCTCTCTCTGTCAAATAAATAAATAAAATAATAAAAAAAAGCTCTAATGTATAATTTCATTATCTATGATACTGGTGACTGGGGCACTCTTATTCTAGTGATGAACACAAGCAAAGCCTATTAACACAAGGGAAGAATAAGCTGCTTTGGGCTTTCATAGACCTCCAAAATTTGCAATTATTATATCTCATGTGACCTCGAGAACACTAGCACCTGCAAGACACCTTTTTGCTCATAAGTTTAAAGTATATTTTATATGATAAATGCTTTTATTAAAAATATCTTGGGAGAATTATTTTATTTATTTAATTATTTTTCTTAAAGATTTTATTTATCCATTTGACAGAGAGACAGAGAAAACACAAGCAGGTAGAGCAGAGGGAGAAGCAGGCTCCCCGTTGAGCAGGGAGCCTGATGCAGAACTTGATCCCTTGACTTGAGCCGAAGGCAGCTCCTTAATGGACTGAACCACCCAAACACCCCTGAGAATAATTTATTTATTATTTATCCCTCAATATTTAGCAACAACACAACAAAAATACAAGACTTTTCTATAGTTTGGGTGTATCCCAATCCCTCTTATTTTCACTCTTTAATAATAAAATTCACAGTAGTCAGGTATGATGGAAAATTGATGGATAATTAATGAAAAGGGTCGTCCAAAACTTCTCTTCTTGCAGGTAAATTTCTAGATCCCAAAGAGATACGTTACATTAATGGATGAAAATGTGTAAGGTAAAGTAAGACTATAATAACACAAATTAAATAACTTCAAAATAAAAGAGCAGTATCAGAGAAAATCTTACCTCCTATCACCATGATCAATAAGACACAGAAGTAGATAGCATCATTATTATAAGGAACTTAATCCTGTTTATCATTTCAGACTGAATCATAATTTTGAACAAGAAAAAGTGACCTAAAATATGGTTATCCTGTATCTTCCTTTACCATTAGACAAATCTCATTTTGCTACATTAGTTAATTCAGGCTATTACTAAGCACTGGATTTTATAGAGAGTGGTTCATTTTCCTAAAGCAGAGAGTCATGCTTTCTTTGCACATGTCAAAGAGACAATGCATTAATGAAGCCTTTTTTCAAAACATAAAATCATTCCATGGCAGTTAAATTTAAGTAGAACACTGCATGTAAGTAAATGTGATAAATTCAAATAAAAGAAATTGATGTTTGCCACGTCTTTTTATGTTTAGGCATCTATTATTTCTCTTCTAAAAACCATTAGATAAAAAGCTTAGAGAGAAAAAGTCAAACTAAAAGAGACATTTTATGGGTAGGAGCTCTTTTGTAAATAATGCATATGCTAGATCCTTTTTTTTTTAATTTCACATGAGAAGTTTACATGGAAGTTATAATTCAAAAACGCTAAGAGATATTACAGCCTCTGTAGATAAAATACAGAAACAGAAAGTTAACTGCTCAAATCTCATGTTAATCTTACTAGCTGTGTATTAGGATTTTAAGGGTTTAAGGCTGCTACAGAAAATGACATTGATGGGTACTTGCCTATCAACAAACCAGGGTGGGGCCATTTGGCATTTAGAAATCTTTTCCTTTTTTTCCGGTGCATAACACCATTTTGGAATTGGTCACCAGTAAATTGACACATAATTTGACACATCATAATTTGACACATCATTTGTATCCCTCTACCATGCTGTGATCAATAATCTGATGGTGTAGCATTTAGCCACATCTTTTGTTGTTATACAGCAGGAGTTCTGAGACTACCATTTAAGCCATCTGTCCTGATATCAACATTGTGATTTTTAGGTACAGCGCTACTTTTAGCAGATGTAAAAAACAAACAAACAAAAAAACCCACAAAAAACAAAACAAAAGAAAAACAAATGAATAAAATCCCACACAATAAAAAAAAAAAAAGCTGTTACTGCTTCTGAAAACTTCATCCACTTTTATATAATCCGAGAAGAGTTATTTGAAACTACTTAATTATCTTGGACCTGAAGCTAGCACCCGTACCTATGACAAAGTCAAGATTATTTCCCCTATTGAAGAAATAACAAGACAAAACAGAAGAGGAGAGCACTTGCGGGGGCGGGTGGGGGAGGGTCTCTTCCTTCTGTCCGAGCAGGCCAAGGCTTTCTAGTTGTTAAAGCATGAACAGAAAGTTTCAGAGTTTGAAGAAGCACGTAGAAACCATAGATCCCCCTCCCACCGCTTACAGAAAATGATGGAAAAGATGATTCCTTGCTATCTGAGTGCTTATGGCTTCCACTTCAACCCCAGAACTGGACGTGGGTGAGCTGGAGCATGTGTATGTGAGATGAACAAGAACCCAGAGGAATGTTAGTAGAGACAACATAGTGAAAGCAGGACCCAAACTTCCTGCCTAGATTCTGACATCTTGAGGGAGTGCCACACGAAGGAAAGAAATGTGCCAGGGAGAGGAGTTTGCTAGAGTGAATGGAAAATTCATGAGAGAGTTTTTTTGGGATTTGGGGAGTCACTGATAGCTGGAGTGCTGGTGAGAAGATGAGAAGGAATCTTAAGTATCTGTTAGGGTTTGGATCTTATTTTAATTGTTCCTTGAAGGCATGACTGAAGAATTAAATTTCTTCCTGAATTCCTATTAGAGGCTGATATTGCTTTTTTTAATTTATTTTTATTTTTTTTAATGTACTTATTTTAGAGAGTGTGAGAGAGAGCATAGGGTGGGAAGGGCACAGAGAGAGTCCCAAGCAGACTCTACACTGAGCATGGAGCTCAAAGATCTTGAGATCCTGAGATCATTGCCTGAGCTGAACCAGGGTCGGCCACTTAACCAACTGTGCCACCACAGTGCCCCCTAAGACTGCTTTTTTTAAAACCTTGCAACACATCAGGATCTCTATCAAGTGGATCCCTAGGACCGAGAGCGTACAGTCACAAGAAGAAAGAGATGTTAGGAAAGAAAAGATACCTGCTTAATGAGTTGGTCTCATTGGTCACTACAGACAATTAGGATAATGCCATTCATTGAGGGCACTTCTCCTTCCTCTCTAATCATCCCAGTTCATCTCCTATAAGGTTATGCTCAGCAGCAGACACTGACTCACTAACATGTATAAACACAGCTGCCCTCCTGCCATAGGAATTCCAGGCCTTCTCTTATAAACATGTTCTCATAGTAAAAGAATGCAAGGCAGTATTTCTAATACAAAATAACTCTAATAAAATGGCTGCAGGGAAAAAAGGAAAGGATGGCTGGAATTAGTGATAATTTGACACTGTTCCACATTTCAAAGAAATCTAGGGGACTTCTCTATTTATGACTGTGGAACATATACAGCAATTAATAGCCATCAGTCGCAGAGTACTAACTATGTGCCATATTTGTACTAGTGACATCACACAGGTTTACTTAGGCCACTCCTCTCGAAGTGAGGTAGGTTTTGGCGGGATCGTTCTCATTTGACATGTAAAGAAACTGAGGCACTGAGCATCTAGGTGGCTATTTCAAGTTCAAACATTTGGTAAATGGCAGAGCCGGGATCCTGAGACCATATGCTGAGACCATATGCTCGACATATATTGCCTTTATTGACTTAAATTAACAAAATGTCTGGATAAAATTCCTGTTGGGTGCTCTTCATATGTACATTTCCTGGCAATCAATGTAACAATTGTTATGTAAATAAACACTACAGAATTTGTTGAAAGATTTAATTGTGTTTTTGTTGTTGTTGTTGTTTTTTTAAGATTTTATTTATTTATTTGACAGCGAGAAAGAGGTAACACAAGCAGGGGGAGTGGAAGAGGGAGAAGCAGGATTCCCACTGAGCAGGGAGCCCAATGAGGGGCTCGATCCCAGGCCCTGGGATCATGACCTGAGCTAAAGGCAGATGCAAAACAACTGAGTCAAGCAGGCACCCCTAAAGATGTAATTGCTTTAAGTAGGCTTTCTAGATTGGGTATACTGCTACTACCTTACCAGATAGTTCCATGAATAACTAGCCAAAGTCATGTCTTAAAAGCAATACTTTTTTCAATATTATGACTGAATTACAAAGGATTTAACTGTATAAGTTAGACTGTTTTTTACTTGAAACGTACTTAAGGAATTTGGAGTCATACTTTGGTAGTATAAGTATTGCCTGCTCTCACATTCTTTATGAAGTGGCCCTCAGGATGGGCCTGTATATGGTTTGTTTCCTCCTTTCTAACAATTGTACCCACTGAGGAAAGCCAGTCTTTTCCTTTCTGAATGCTCACCATAAAATGGGCACACCTGCCCTCTGACTTTGTTAAGAATGGCATTTCCTGGTAGGTGGGGAAGTTAGTTCATTCCCTGAATCTGAGACAGAAATCTTTCCTGGATAAAATAGAAGCTGTGCCTTATTGGGGATTCTCCTTCCTTCTGACTGGCACAGACGCTCAACCCTGAGCAGTGATTTCATATTCCAATACCAGTGATACAGGCCAGTTGGGCTCTAGGTCTCTGCTGTTTACACACCTCCTTCCCCCGCTACTTCGCCCCCCACCCACATCATCGTGACAGCCAGTTCTAAAACTTAACCATTTCTGCTGCAGCCTAATCCCAGACTTTTCTGGCCCCTTTTCTTGTTAGAAATGGCAGGACTCAGAAATACATGAGGGGCAGAGGCCATTTTGACTAAGAGTACGGACACAGGCGAATATCAAGAGGTGTTGGTTTCTAAGTTGGGGTCCTATTAGGGCCCAGGGATAGAATTGGGGGG